>LPNX010041740.1:215567-267245 GCA_001517045.1 Pseudotsuga menziesii
AACCCTAGCAACAGGGACCCGTTTGTTTTTCTACTGCCCGCTTGGGGTGACCATGTTCAGTTTCGAATATGAACCCCATACCAGTCTAAAATGGACCGTGAAGTGAGCATTTACAGTCTTCTAGGGTGCTATCACCTGTAGCATCCCCCTAGAGCTAATTAGATTAGGTTCCTTCTATGTTCCGTGTAATGTGGAGGTCATGGCGTCGAGAGAGGGTTCAGGACTGTTTTCATTTTGACAAAGGCCGTGTTTTCCCAAATCCAAACTTTGTTGGACTGAGCTGGTTTTAGTTTTGGGCAGGAGCATTTATTTGAAAATGTTTTGCTTATTTTTTATAACTGCCGTTATGTTTAACGTAGATGAGGTAAAACGATAATATTGTTATCTTTATCCTTAAATGTTGTTTGGCAATGACCTAACAGAACCTAAAATACATTTCTGTACATGACAAGGAAATTCCTTGGAACTTCAGATGTCTAAACATAAAAAGAAGAAGGTTTCCATGGTCGAAGAGGAACCTGAAGTCGAGGTCATCACCAGAGTCGAATACACTTACAAGGACACCAAATGCATGATTGGTGTAGAACCCGAATATCAATGGGGGGAGATTTACAGATTGAATACACGCCGAGAGGTGCCTGACATAAATTTTGAGGAAGAAAACATCTATGCCAACATAGAGAGGTCCACCTTGATAAAAATTGCTACTAGACCTAAGCTTTTTCCATGCTCAGAGGTGATTGGGTGGATTCTGACCAGGGCAGATGTAACCACCATGATTCTGGAAAATGTTGATAAGCAGGGTTATGTTCCTTATACCCATGGAGATGTGGCCTTAGCTTACCACTTACCAGAAGCAGAAATATATCTAACCGAATACTAGCTGAGAAGCATCAGGATGGACCTAGTCGAGACACTGAAGAGGATGCTCATGCCTGGAAAAAACTTTAGAACCGGGCCAACTGGAGAGTATGACACTACAAGTCTAATAACCCCTTATAGGTTCATTGCCCTGATGCTGAACAGGATTTTCGGGAGGGCCCACAGTAAAATTTTCAAATTAGAGTGGGTGCCTATCATTTTCTATGTTGCAACACAGGGGACCATGTTCAACTGGGCCAACATTGTGTCCAATAGCCTCTCGGCTTGCATGGCATCAGCATTAGGAGGGGTGTCTCAAAAGAGATCAGATTTCTACATGAGCTCCATACTGATTGATTGCATATTATGCAATCAACCCTTCCCCAACCTAAGTTGTATCTAGGACCGAGAAAGAACACCAGTTTACTCAGCATACAAGCCACTGTGGGCCCACAAATACCACAGTCACTACAGGGAAGTGTGTGAGCACTTCATTATGCCATTGTATACCCTGATTTTCTTGAAAGAGTGCAACTGCATGTTAGAGGAGGCATTGCAGGTGATTGAAGAGTATGCTGATTATTACTTGATTGAGGATGGACTATATTTCAGAATGTTTGGATGCTCTAGAGCTCCCTCACTACTCCCTAAGTATGCCACAAACTATGTAGTCCACAAAGAGGCAGTTAGACAAGTCTTTTTAGATGGCATAGGGAGTTTTCTGTTTGAACATAAAAAAGTAGCATACCCTCCATTTCCATTCAGATTGGTAAGTTACAAGTTTACCAAGGTAAAGAAGGCTGATGAATTCGTAGAGGAGTTGGAGAAATTCCATTTTGGGGAAATGCATTTCCATAGGAATGACTCCCGGAATAAGGTGGCGGAGCACTGCAAAGAGGTGAATGTGCATTTTGAATACACTAGCCACTGGGACGGAGAGGAGTCCATTTTCTACAGTGCACAGAATATGACGGCCTTAAGAGGAAGGTTTAAAAACAAAATCACCACCAAAGGTGGAAAGGGACAGGATCAGCAGGCAAAGGCCGAGGAAGAGGAAACCAGGAAGAGAAATGAAGAGGCTAGGAGGCTAGCCCAAGAGGTCGGAGGCTAGCTAAAAGGAGAGGAGGAGGAAAAGAGAAGAGCTGCACAAGAGGTAGCCAAAAAGGCAGAAGAGGCTACCAAAAGCAAAGAAGAAGAAAGAAAAAGGAAGATAGATGAAGAGCTGAAGAAGCAGGAAGCAAAGAAGATAAAGTTGACACAGGTAGTGACAGAGAAACCAGCCTCTGACACAACATACGGTCAGGCTCGGGATTTGGAAAACCATGACATTCAAGATCCTAAAGTGCCTGCTTCCAGCACACCAGGAGAGGCCATGGTCCCCACCCTTAGATTAATCCCATTTGAACAAAAAAAAGGGGAGGAAGTACCATATTTTAATAATATATTTTATGATAAAGAAAAGAAAAGGATAGTAAAGAGGACTGAGAGGAAGGTTGAAACCGGGGGGCTATCTGGTAAAATGATAAATGATACAACTAATGTATACGGGACAGACAAAGACCCCAGGTTCACTATCAGAGCGGGGGCTGCATTGATCCATGCTTTCAAGGACAATGTAGATAAAATAATGACGGATCTTGAGTAGTCAAAGAATTCTTCTTCTCAACTCAAAGATACCCTAAGAAAGGAAAGAGAAGAAAATAATAGGTTAAAGAGAAAGTTTGAAGACATACAAGAGGAAATCAAGTCTTCAAAAGCTGAAATTCAGGTCCTCCAGATAGAGAAGAGATCTATGGAGACCGCCCAAGAATGTCTGGAGAAAGTGCAGCAGGAATATCAAGAGTTGAGCGCAGAAAAGAAACATCTGCTAGGTAGGATAGGGGATTTGGAGCTGTAGAAGGCTACCTTAGAGGAAGGTGAAAGGAAATCTCAAGCGCAGAAGGTAGAACTTAAATATAAGATCACCTCGTTGATAGTATATTTAGAAGAATCCAGGGAACAGCAAGTTAGTCTTCATCCTTTCAAGGAGAATTTCCTAGCACAGAGAAGCAGAATGCACCAGCTACAGATGGCCATTGAGGAAGAGCGGTGTAAGGTATTGCAGGTGCATAATCAGCTGGAAGATATTTTGGAAACCTCTTATTATTTTATTGACAGATCTTAGGACATCCTGGAAGTCCTAATAGGAAGGATTGCAAGGTTAGAAGCTAATGAAGAAACTCCTGCAGAGTTACCCTCAAAAGATCAACAAGCTCTCAGGCAGGACTACGATTTGTTGGAGTTTGCCATCAACACAGCCGAAGAGTTCAAGAAGGCTGTTAAAAAGACAAGAGGGGCGTGCACAGAATTCTTCAGCAGGCTTCTGATTACTTATAATCAATTCCAAGTAGAGGCTGAGCAAAGAATGGATGCTTTTCCAGACCACAGCCTATTTTTAGAAATTTTGCAAAGAAGGTATCATGAAGATGAAAAAAGGATACAGCACATTAAGGCTTTAGATGAACAGACCCTAAGGAATGAGGTAGATTATTTCGTGATTAGTGTGTAGCTGTTAAAAGAACAGCTTCGCCTGAGCACAGCCAAGATAGAAGTCATCAAAAACCAGGCTGCAAAATTCGAAATAAATATTCGATTCTTGGAACCTTCTGAATTTGAAAGTATTGCTTCAGAGGCTTCAACATGGAAGAAATTTTTGAATAATCAAGCGGGGTCGTCCTCATGAACATTTGTTCACTTTTGTAATATTTTGTAAATTTTATAAACACTTAGTGAAAGTAGATTTTGGGAGGCGAAGAATTGGGGAAGCCCAAGAGTCATTCGTGGGCAGCCCAACAGTCTTTTTTCTGTGTATAAATATAGAATATTTACATGAGAAGGGGACTTTTTCCTAGTTAGATTGGTGAAGACTTATTGTAAGAAGAACTATTTCCTTTTGCAGTAGAGAATTACAGTTTGCCTGTTGGAGAAATCTTGGTGGGATGTTCAAATGTTATGCTATGGATTTGTTGAAGAGGAACCTATGGTCCTAAGAGATCGTTCTAACTCTTAGGACCTATGTTCTTGTCTGAATGATTTCTGGTTCATTTTATGAAAATTACCACCATGAGTAATGAATGTTGTTCATAAGCAATTGGCTATCTGGTTGTCTAAATATCTTTAATTGTTCATGTGTTTTAGAAGAAATATTAGCTATCTGAAATTTCTCTTTATAATGCATGTACAAGATACATTACTCATTAGTAAGTAACAATCTTGCTCCGTAGGGATAGGTAGGTAGTTAGATTTAATTTTTTGTTGTGTGTGATTTAGATGCATGAGAGTTTAAGACGAGAGGTAAGAACCTGCACATCACATTGTGAATACTCCTTGCATTCTCTATCAATATGTATGTTAAATAGGCACTTGCATATCATAATTAAAGTCAAAAATACAAAAATATATATGGTGGACCGGGCCACAACCGGTAAAACCTATTATTTTTGTTACTTGACCTACAGTAGCCAGACCACAAACCGGATGGATTCCCTACACCAAATAGTCATGGGCTAGTTGGGAAAATTGACTGGGGAGAATACCTTGTTGTTGTTGACTGTGATTTTCCAGGCCTCCACATTTTTCTGGTGCTAGAAGGAGGGCCGCCAGTGCATGGCTGGCCGAGGAAACCCGTTTTCTCGAAATAACCCGACCAGTGATTATTTTGAAAGTAGTCTTTTCCCCAATTCAAATAGTCAAGAGAGAAGGGAACATATTTTTGCTGTGGACAACCAAGTAATAAATGATCTGAGGAGACACACTAGGGCATATGTGAAGAAGATTGGAGGATTACCAATTATTCCTGATTTGCCCAGAAGAGAATATAAAAGGAGAGACCGTCCTATATTGGAAGACTCGGTGTTGGTTGGATATTTGGAAGAACTTGTAGAAACAGCCTTACAGGAAGTGGTTCAACCTTTGAATCAAGTGGGCCCAGAGACACCTTACGGTTCACCTGTCCGTACTCCTATTCATTCACCCCCTCACTCTCCTCCCAGACTCATGGTAGGCGTAAATGCTAATCAACCGCCCAACCCACCTAATCCTCCACCTGCTTGGAAAGCCAGGTCACCTTTGAACTTAACACCTCCATTGCAAGACTTGCCTCAAGCCTTTGAGAAGATGCTGCCTAAGTTTGATCCAAATGAGAAGATGCTGGTTGATGACCATTTACGAAGTTTTTTTTTGGAAATAAAAGGATTAAGATCTGGGGAGCATGAATATGTAGTTTGTATACTTTTCCCACACACTCTTAAAGGCGCTGCAGCATCGTGGTATTTTGGTTTTCCTACCAACTCTATCCCAGATTGGGATACCTTTGAAAGAATTTTTAGAAGTAAGTATGCAACCCAAAATATGCATGCAGCACTCATGAAAGGACTATGCTCTTTAAAGAAGGAAAGAAAAGAAAAGGTGCATAGTTTTACCCAAAGATTCGCGGCCTATCTTAAGAATTTTTCTGAAACTGACAAACCCTCAGACAAGGTCCTGATTGAATATTATACCTCAGCTCTGGGACCCAAATTGGACATGTTTTCCAAAATAAATGCCAAACCTACGTTAGCAGAGACTTACGAAGAAGCAGAAAGAGTAGAGGCTAAAAAGGAAAGTATAGAATATTACCCTGAGCAGTCTGGAGAAAAAATGCCCAGGAAAAGAACATTATTGCTGTCTAAACCTGAAGAGGAGCAGTCATGTGATTTTGAGGGAATGTTAAAGATGATGCAAAAGCTTTCCAATAGAATAATAGATTTGGAGAAGGAAAAATAAGCTCAGAAAGCTTATAAACATTACTACAAAAGAAGGGAGGATAACAATCAATGCAAAACCCCTCCACACGATTCAGCATCGATGAATTTGATAGAGGTGGGCAAGGATAATTTCTGCACTTTTCACCAACAACCTCATTCTAAAAATAATTTTCCTCAATGGTTAAATTCGATGACATTGGTAATGAACCAAATCTTGGACTCTAAATTGACCGAGGACAGTGATGAAGACGAAAAGAGTAATAAGACCATAAAGAAACAAGAAAATGATACCATGTTTTTATGGGACTGTGTCTCACTTTTCGATACATAAAAAAACACTCTTAAACCTAAAAATGTACCAATGATAACAAAAGACCCTAATTTGGTAACTAAAGACAACGCAATAGTCTCAAAGATTAAGAAGTTGCAAAAGAATGTCAGGAGACAGTCAAAGAACGATATTGAAGATAAAGTACCCAAAGTTACCATTTTCAGCTGGGAGATGGAACAAATCAACAAGCCTGTCAAGCTTATGGAAGGACAAGTATATGTTAACAAAGGAAACACTGAAAAGACTGAAGAGCCAGAAAAACAAATGTCCACTGAAAATCAACCTGTGAAGGAGGATGTCGAATTAATTGGGGAAGAGAAGGCTAAAACCCCAACTTTCCTTTTGACTCTAGAAATATTGAACCATAAGGTGCATAATTGTTTGGTAGACTCTGGATCATCGGTGAATGTTATGCCACTCGTAGTTTGCAAGAAAATTAATGGGCAGCCAAAACCCACTGCCCGGGAAGTTATTCAACTAGACAGAACTAGTGTCAAAGTAGTGGGGGAAATGAGGAATGTTCTCATTTGTTTATCTGCAAACAACAAGATATGTCAATTTATTGATATTATGGTGGCTGACATACCAGATGGATATGGGATTATTCTGAACTGAGACTAGTCTTCAAGGTTAAAGGGGTATTTTGCTTTAGACTGGTATCATTTATGGTTACCTCATAAGGGTACCCCAAATCAGATCAAAATTTTAAGAGAAGCTTACATGAAACACACTATCACTAAGTTGGGGGAAGGAAATGAATCTGCTAATTCTGTTCTGGGAAATTATCTAACGGAGCTTGAACTAAGATATCATGCCTCAGAAAAAGGCAGCAATATGATTGACATTCAGCCTGATCTCCTTCGATTTTCTCAGGCTCATGAGATTGATTGTAAATCAGTAGACATGGTTTCGGTTTCAAAAATAGTAAAATTAGACCATGGTTAGGTATCTCATGTCTGCAATCCATCCTAGCCCTTTGACTCACTAGATTGAAGGATTTTCAGGGGTGGGCACAATTTTCTTTTCTTTTGATTTAATGATTTTGTACATAAATAATTTGATGCCGTTTTGCTTTGATTTACCGCTTTGTTTCTAGTTATATTTTGTTTTGAATAAAGAGGCAAACTTTTGGTTGCATGGAAAACATCAGGGTTCTTGATTAACTGAAATATTTGGGAAAATACTGGTCGTTTTATTTTGGAAATGATAGAATGTCTTCTAGTAGGTAGTTTTCCTAATTGGCCATGCATTCATTGAAGCCCTGCTTAACCCCTGTAAATAACTTAGAATTAAGAGGTCTGGAATACTATTTCAAGGCTCCATCCATTTCACATCTAAGATGTCCTAGGGAGTGATAGAAAAAGGCCCACAGAAAGGAAGCAAGGTAAACAGTTTATTATATATAAATGATCCCATGCCATAATTTCAAAAAGCCTAAAGGTTGTTAAGAGTCAAAACTCCTTAAAGAAGCAATACATATCAAAGCAAAGTATCAGAAACATGAATTTCAATCTGCCAAAAGTTCTTCTCCGTCCGTGAGCTGAAAATTAAATTCTTCTCTCACACAAAAGGACACTATGGATAGAAGAGCCTAAATAAAATTTAGAAAGAAAGGAAGATGGAGGACTCAAAATAACAAAAGTTCAAACGACACAAAAGTGCAATTGGCATGGGAACGAGGAACAAAGGAATAGTTCTGTTTACCATATGTTACGATCCTATGGTGTCCAAGCTAGAAACTACCCAAAGATAGAGGTAAAATAAATCTCACCTATTAAGCCTCAAAAGAGTTATCCGGACTTTCAAATATTTTGGGTGTTCCCATTTCCCAAAGAATGGACTGCTTCTCGATGATTTAAATGCATGTGTTTGCCATATTAGGAATACAAGCATCTAGAAGAATTCAACTTATGAGCTAGATGATTAAACAGTATTTTACTGGGAAGAAGTTAAGTAAAAAATATGGGGTTCACCAGGTAATCGCCAATTGTTCCAGCTGCAACATTTTCCCAAAATACAAAAAATTTCGAGACCCTCCTTTAATTCATTTTGGCTCAGCTTTTGGGTTTACTTGATGTTTTGTGCAAATATTAATTTTATGCCAGCAATGTTTCACTATTTGTTTTAGTTTTTTCTTTCCATCGGAAGTGTTTTGGACTTTTAAGTCGGAAGTCTAGTCATCTGCACGCTCGCCATTGCGGAGAGGTAACAAGAAGTCAAGTCCGATCCAAGATTTGTTTTGCTTATTTGTCTTAATCGATGGCTTGTTGGAATACCACTAGAAATTATTATCTCTACGATTTCTACAGTTGCAGATGGTGCATTGCGAAGTTCCCCGATGATTGCTTTAACTTCTTTCGACCCCACCATTTTTGTTTCGCAGATCCTTAGGATTTCAGCGTTCGTCCTCGTGGCTTTGAAAAGCGTTATTTTTCCAGCGTAGTTTGATTTTATTTTCCACAGATCCGATGTTTTTGGTCAAAGTCATGTTTGTTTTTTCTCTGATTTTTGCCGATCTGCGGAACTTGGTTTTTTATGGTTTCCTCGTTGCGGCTCTCCAGCCTTCTATTTCTCCGATGCTTTAGTCTTGCGAGCTCCGATGCGAGTATTGATTTGTTTCTCTGCTGATGCCTTTGCGGTTCTCCTAACTATTTCATAATCCACTGTTATGGAGGCATTGTTGACTTGGTCGCTGACCCCTTAGCCTTTTGCGGCCCGATGACTTTTTTCTTCCCGCCGATTATAGTTGACCGGGGAGTATATATAGTGGAATTGGGTGGTTTATTATTTTATCATTATTTTTGGACTTTTCTCTGCGCTGTCATTTTCGCTCGAGCAGACCAGGACTCTCACTATCGGTACCCTTGCTCCTAGGTGGCTCCGCCATGGAATTTCAACGGTTTTCTTCCCGCCAGTCGAGCAGCAGTGCCAGGTAGGCCCTTATGCTCATTTTCCCATTCCGTTCAATTGGATGAGTTGTTTTGTTGTCTCCGCAGTTAGTGTTTTACTTAGGTTTCTGTCTTGACATGAATATATTCTGAGGTGAATGGTATGACTATCAATGGGGGGGGGGGGTTTGTAGTTTACATGATTTTTTCTCCCGCGACCGTTATGGTTTTGCAGCCTACACTCAATTGATGGGGAAACCGGTGCGAACGGGCGTTACGCTGACCACACCAGTTTTCCCCATTGTGTGTTTGGCCATCCGGGGGGGTTTCATGGCTTTCTTATGAGGCCATGATGATTGGTTTCACAATTCAACTGCTCACGTCTTCAAAAACCGGGACCTGTTTGTTGTTCTACTGCCTGCTTGGGGTGACCTTGTTCAGTTTTGAATCTGAACCCCAGACCAGTATAAGATGGACCGTGAAGTGAGCATTTACAGTCTTCTAGGGTGCTATCACCAGTAGCGTCTCCCTGGAGCTAATTAGATTAGGTGCCTTCTGTGTTCCACATAATGTGGAGGTCGTGGCACCGAGAGAGGGTTCAGGATTGTTTTCATTTTGACAAAGGCCATGTTTTCCCAAATCCGAACTTTGTTGGACTGAGCTGGTTTTAGTTTTGGGCAGGAGCATTTGTTTGAACATGGTTTGCTTATTTTTTATAACTGCCATTATGTTTAATGCAGATGAGGTAAAACGCTTATATTGTTATTTTCATCCTTCAATGTTGTCCGGAAGTGACCTAACAGAACCTAAAATACATTTCTGTACATGACAGGGAAATTCCTTGGAACTTAAGATTTCTAAACGTCACAAGAAGAAGGTTTCCATGGTCAAAGATGAACCTAAAGTCGAGGTCATCACCAGAGTCGAATACACTTACAAGGACATCAAATGCATAATTGGTGTAGAACCCGAATATCAATGGGGGGGGATTTACAGATTGATTACGCGTGAAGAGGTGCCTGACATAGGTTTTGAGGAAGAAAATATCTACGCCAACATAGATAGGTCCTCCTTGATGAAAATTGCTACTAGACCTGAGCGTTTTCCATGCTCAGAGGTGATTGGGTGGATTCTGCCCAGGCCAGATGTAACCACCATGATTCTGGAAAATGTTGATAAGCAGGGTTATGCTACTTATAGCCCTGGCTTACCACTTACCAGAAGCACAAATATATCTGATTAAAGACTGGATGAAAAGCATCAGGATGGACCTAGTCGAGACACTGAAGAGGATGCTCATGCCTGGAAAAAACTTTAAAACCAGCCCAACTAGAGAGTATGACACTGCAATTCTAAGAACCCCTTACAGGTTCATCGCCTTGATGCTGAACAATATTTTTTGGAGGGCCCATGGTAAAAGTTTCAAATTAGAGTGGGTGCCTATCATTTTCTATGTTGCAACATAGGGGACCCTGTTCAACTAGGCCAACATTGTGTCCAATAGCCTCTCAGCTTGCATGGCATTAGCATTAGGAGGGGTGTCTCAAAAGAGATCAGAGTTCTACATGAGCTCCATACTGATTGATTGCATATTATGCAATCAACCCTTCCCCAACCTAAGGTGTATCTGGGACCGGGAAAGAACACCAGTTTACTTAGCATACAAGCCACTGTGGGCCCACAAATACTGCAGTCACTACAGGGAAGTGTGTGAGCACTTCATTATCCCATTGTATACCCTAATTTTCTTGAAAGAGTGCAACTACATTTTGGAGGAGGCATTGCAAGTGATTGAATAGCATGTTGATTATTACTTGATTGAGGATGGACTATATTTCAGAATGTTTGGATGCTCTAGAGCTCCCTCAATACTGCCTAAGTATGCCACAGACTATGTAGTCCACAAAGAGGAAGTTAGACAACTCTTTTTAGATGGAATAGGGAGTTTTCTATTTGAACATAAGAAAGCAGCATACCCTCCGTTGCCATTCAGATTGGGAAGTTACAAGTTTACCAGGGTAAAGAAGGTCGATGAATTCGTAGAGGAGTTGGAGAAATTCCATTTTGGAGAAATGCGTTTCCACAGGAATGACTCCCGGAATAAGGTGGTAGAGCACTGCAAAGAGGTGAATGTGCATTTTGAATACACTAGCCACTGGAATAGAGAGGAGTCCATTTTCCGCAGTGCACAGAACATGATGTCCTTAACAAGAAGGTTTAAAAACAAAATCACCACCAAAGGTGGAAAGGGACAGGACGAGCAGGCAAAGGGCAAGGAAGAGGAAACCAGGAATAGAAATGAAGAGGCTAGGAGGCTATCCCAAGAGGCTGAAGGCTGGCTAAAAGGAGAGTAGGAGGAAAAGAGAAGAGTTGCACAAGAGGTAGCCAGAAAGGTAGAAGAGGCTGCCAAAAGTGAAGAAGAAGAAAGAAAAAGAAAGATAGATGAAGAGCTGAAGAAGCAGGAAGCCGAGAAGATAAAGCTGACATAGGCAGTGAGAGAGCAACTAGCCTCTGACGCAGCAGACAGTCAGGCTCAGGATTTGGAAAACCTTGACATTCAAGATCCTGAAACACCTGCAGCCAGCACACCAGGATAGGCCATGGTTCCCATGATTAATCCCATTTGAACAGAAAAAAGGGGAGGAAGTACCGGATTTTAATACTATATTTTATGATAAAGAAAAGAAAAGGATAGTAAAGAGGACTAAGAGGAAGGTTGAAACCAGGGGGCTGTCTGGTAAAATTATAAATGATACAACTATTGTATACAGGATAGACAAAGACCCGAGGTTCACTATCAGAGTGGGGGCTGCATTGATCCATGCTTTGGAGGACAATGTAGATAAAATAATGACGGATCTTGAGTAGTCGAAGAATTCTTCTTCTTAACTCAAAGATACCCTGAGAAAGGAAAGAGAAGAAAATAATAGGTTAAAGAGAAAGTTTGAAGACATACAAGAGGAAATCAAGTCTTCAAAAGCTGAACTTCAGGTCCTCGAGATAGAGAAGAGATCTATGGAGACCACCTAAGAATGTCTAGAGAAAGTGCAGCAGGAATATCAAGAGTTGAGGGCAGAAAAGGAACAGCTGTTAGGTAGGATAGGGGATTTGGAGCTACAAAAGGCTACCTTGGAGGAAGGTGAAAGGAAATCTCAAGCGCAGAAGGCAGAAATTAAAGAGCAGATCACCTCATTGACAACAACTTTAGAAGAAGCCAGGGAATAGCAGGTTAGTCTTCAGCCTTTCATGGAGCATTTCCTGGCACAGAGAAACAGAATGCACCAGCTACAGATGGCCATTGAGGAAGAGCGGTGTAAGGTATTGCAGGTGGATAATTGGCCGGAAGAGATTTTGGAAACCTCTTCTTATTTTATTGACATATCTCAGGACATCCTGGAAGTCCTGACAGGAAGGATGGCAAGGTTAGAAGCTAATGAAGAAAATCCTGCAGAGTTACCCTCAAAAGATCAACAAGCTCTCAAGTAGGACTACGATTTGTTGGAGTTTTCCATCAACACAGTCGAAGAGTTCAAGAAGGCTGTTAAAAAGACAAGAGGGGTGTGCGTAGAATTCTGCAGGAGTATTCTGATTACTTATAATCGATTCCAGGTAGAGGCTAAGCAAAGAATGGATGCTTTTCTAGACCACAGACTATTTTTGGAAATTTTGCAAAGAAGGTATCATGAAGATGAAAAAAGGATATAGCACATTAAGGCTTTAGATGAACAGACCCTAAGGAATGAGGTAGATCATTCCGCAATTAGTGTGCAGCTATTAGAAGACCAGCTTTGCCTGAGCATAGCCAGGATAGAAGTCATCAGAAACCAGGCTGCAAAATTCGAAATAAATATTCGATTCTTGGAACCTTCTGAATTTGAAAGTATTGCTTCAAAGGCTTCAGCATGGAATACATTTTTGAATAATCAAGCGAGGTCCTCCTCATGAACATATGTTCACTTTTGTAATATTTTGTAAATTTTATAAACACTTAGTGAAAGTAGATTTTGGGATGCAAAGAGTTGGGGAAGCCCAAGAGTCATTCGTGGGCAGCCCAACAGTCTTGTTATTTTGTATAAATATAGAAGATTTAGATGAGATGGGGACTTTTTCCCAATTAGATTGGTGAAGACTTATTGTAAGAAGAACTATTTCCTTTTGCAATAGAGAATTACAGTTTGCCTGTTGTAGAAAGCTTGGTGGGATGTTCAAATGTTATGCTATGGATTTTTTGAAGAGGAACTATTTTGTTTTCAGCTTTATGTTCATTAACTATGAGATCGTTCTAACTCTTAGGACCTATGTTCTTGTCTGAATGATTTCTGGTTCATTTTATGAAAATTACCACCATGAGTAATGAATGTTGTTCATAAGCAATTGGCTATCTAGTTGTCTAAATATCTTTAATTGTTCATGTGTTTTAGAAGAAATATTAGCTATCTGAAATTTCTCTTTATAATGCATGTACAAGATACATTACTCATTCATAAGTGACAATCTTGCTCCCTAGGGATAATTAGGTAGTTAGATTTAATTTTTTGTTGTGTGTGATTTAGATGCATGAGAGTTTAAGACGAGAGGTAAGAACTTGCACATCACATTGTGAATACTCCTTGCATTCTCTATCAATATGCATGTTAAATAGGAACTTGCATATCATAATTAAAGTCAAAAATACAAAAATATATATGGTGGACCGGGCCGCAACCGGTAAAACCTCTTATTTTTGTTACTTGACCTATGATAGCCGGACCGAAAACTGGACAGATTCCCTACACCAAACAATCACGGGCTAGTTGGTAACGTTGACTGGGGAGAATCCCTTGCTGTTGTTGCCTGCGATTTTCCAGGCCTCAACAGGTTTATAGGTATGCCTATGAGAGAAATCCCTATGATGAAATAAATTTCGTCTATTGCAAGTTTAAATGTCTCTCCCTTGAGGTCAAAGAGACTAAGCTCATGGTCCCAATAGTCTACTAGAGTCTCCAATAAGCAGACTTGCAATCTCATGTTGGAAATAGAATAGAATTTTAGCAAGCCACTCTGTTGTAATGCTTACAAAGTTGGGGCATCCCACATTTCCTCTCAATCCAAATCTTCATGTTCCCTCTCCCTCCACTCTAATACCATTTTGTGACTTCCCATGCACATATTGAACCATTAGAATCCATCAAAAAACTATCTTATGGGTGCGTTTTTGAGTTTTTAGAGGTCACCCAATATTCACGATTGTGCTTTCAACACAACACAAACCATATGAGGGCTACAATGCAGCAACCCCCAAATAGAATCCGTATTCGCGACTTCTATTAAGCCGACCCACAAATGTTGCATGAGTCTCTTATGGCATGCATAAAAACATATATTTTTACACTAAAAATAAAAATTGAATGGATGGAAAGTAGGAGAAAGGAGAGATAGCCAACCTGCAACTTGCGGAATCATAATTGGTCCAACGATTTATCCACGATGATCACCAAAAGTATGAAGGTAAAACTTGTTGAATATAGTAATTTTTCCAAATGGTATGTCTATTTTGGGTTTTTGAACTATTTATAATAAAAATTTCAAAATTTTACCCATTGTCTATAGTTTAAAATCAGTTTTTAATGTATGGACTAATACCATGGTATTTTACTAGTTGCAACAGGTTCTGGATAATCGAAAAGTTGTTTTCTGTCGCATATAGGGTAGGATTTGGTACTCATTGCAGACTTTGCACTTATACCTTATCCGTCATTAAACCCTAGGATCGCTTTTTTGTCCATGGACTATGGTGTAAAAACACTTTTACCTCGTACACGTCATTGTTCTTTCATGGATAGGGCCTCCTTCTCATGGGCACCGTAGTTTAGAACACTTTATTGTCTTTCCAGCACCCATGTCACAGATGTGTCAGGTTTGTGGGATCCTTCTTCGTTGTTTTTCATGACAAAATGAGCCTCATTTTGCATCTTTTTACAAGCTATACCCATTTATAAGGCTCCCTGCACTTATGGAATTTTCTTTAGGCCCTGGTATAACTCCCAAAAATAGACTAGACTGCCAAGTAAACTTGTTCATTCAGACTCATTAATAATAAATGAACGATCATCTACATTGGTGGTAATTTATGGAGAAAAAAAAAATTCTAATTTCACATGATTCGTATTTTAAACCCACAATGAAATGATAATTGAATAATATGATGGTTTTCTTTACAATAATGGAGATAACCTTTTATAGGTTAAAACACACCACTTGATGAATTGGTGTGACCCTACGTTAGTTTACTAACTCTATATTTAATATTTAAAATAATGGCTTATAATTATTTAGATACATAACATTGTCATCGTCTTTTAGAATGCTTTGTCCTCAAAGAAAGGGTAAGGATGGGTATTGTTGACAAAACTGGTATGTCTCCCATGATGGGTATTCATCTGGAAAATTCTTCCACCTAATGAGATATTCCTTGAGTGTTCGAGAACGAAGTTTTCTTTCTCGAGTTGCAATGATTTCCTCGGGTTCCCAAATGACCCTCCCTTCATCATATAACATAGCAAATATTGTTTGTATTGTTTGATGTTTCCCCAACATTTTTTTGAGACATGATACATGGAAGACATTGTGGATATGACTTTTATCAGGTAACTGTAATTTATATGCCACTTTACTAATCATCTGGATAATCTGGTATGGTCCATACAACTTTGGGGCCAACTTTTGCTTTCCACCACTTTTAAGGGATACCTGTTTATAGGGTTGGAGTCTTACGAACACCCAGTCTCCTACTTCAAATTCTCTTTCGATTCTGCGTTTATCTGCTTGTTGCCTCATGTGGTTCTGTGCAATTATTAAGTTGTCCTTGAGTAATTCAATCATTTTTTGATATTTCTCTAGTTGGTTCCTTATTTCTAGAACATTAGTGTCATTTAGAACTGACTCCTTCCAATTTGGAGGTTCATACCCATAAAAAGCTTGGAAAGGGGTCATTTTTTCAGAGGTGTGGTAAGTTGAATTGTACCACCATTCTACTAAGTGTAACCATAGATACCAATGGTTTTTTTTATCTGTTACAAAACAACGTAGATATTATTCTAAGAATTTATTAACGACTTCAGTCTCACCATATGTTTGGCGATGGTAAGTTGAGCTCATATTGATTGATGTTCCTACTTATTTGAAAAATTCCCTCCAAAATTTCCCAATAAATTTTGCATCTCTATCATTGATAATGAATTTTGGGAATCCATGTAATTTGTAGACATTTTTGCAAAATAAATCTGCAATTTGTTTTGTCGTGTCTATTTTTTTTATTTCCTGAAGTGAGCAAATTTGGTTAATCGATCGACCACTACAAGGATATTTCCCTTTCCTTCTGACGGAGGTAACCCATCGATGAAATACATTGATATCTCTTCCCATTTCTGGTCTCGAATATGTAGGGGGTGGAGTAACCCTAGGGTTAAAATATTTTTTCTTTTGTTCCTCTGGAATTTGTTGCATTCTGCCACATATTGCTAGATATCTTTTTTCATTCCCTTCCAGAAAAATGACCTTCTTGCATTATAATAAGATTTGAAGAATCCTACATGTCTTGCGACTGATGAATCATGGGATTCCTTCATTGCCTTAACCTTGAAATTAGATTTTGAGTTTAAATAAATCCTCCACTTATACCAAAGGATATCGTTTTTTCTTTACAACAGAACTGGCGACTCCGCTGGTGATAGTTCTATTGTAAAGGAAAGTTTCCTATGGCTAGGGTTTAAGAGGCCATCAACGTACTGGGGTTGAAAGGTGGATGTAAATGGTTCTACAAGTAAATATTAGCAAGTTCAGATATTATAATGGTTCATACCTTGACAAAAAAAGGTTGATCCAAGCAGCCTTTCAATCCTCTTCTTTCTCCTCTCGCTCCTCTTGCTCCAAGAGACCTGTAAAACAAGTTATACCTTCCTCAAACCAATATGACCACATATAATGAAATGGTAATCAAATAAACATGAAATAATAATATGATTAACATCAAAATATGATCATAAACAAAGATTCAATCACACATTAAACAATGATTTGGGAAGAAGAAGGACATCACATCTTTATTAATTTTGAAGACAAGTACAAATATACCTTCTCTCCAAGTTCGGCACCTCACGAAACCTTGATCTGGTTCTGTTGCTTCTCTTCTCCAAGGAACTCGGCCTCCAAGATTTTCAACACAAGGGGATGATCACTAGGGAAAAGGTGTGGGCAAAGAGAGTCACAATTCCTCCAGCAAAATGATGCAAAGATTCAAGTCTCCTCTGATGGACCTCCCTACCTCTATTTATATGTTTAATGAAGAGTTACGGTCGAAGACAAAGTAGTTACAACTGAAGGAGTCATTTGCATAACTACCCAAAATACCCAAATTAACCAAATTTAAAAAAAAATATATATATATATATATATATATATATATTGACATTTTTTGGAGCCGTATGTGGGTATTATATATAGACAGTCACGTGCGTATGTGGGTTTCCTTAAGGAAACTCGCAAAAACTCATTATAAGGGTATTTCTAGGAATTTTCAGACTTTTGTGTCTTCTAGAAAGTTTTGTATAACACAAATACCTTTCCAACGGTGTAGAGATTAGGTCAAATGGAGTTACATAAATCCATATATGGGTCCTCCAAGTTAGTTGTTTTTTCAGTGACTTTCAATAACTTTCTTGAAGTGTCGTCATGGAAGTGTCGACATGCGATGAAAAACATAGGAAAGTGTTCACAGGAAAAGATGTGTCATTTTGAGCTATAACAGATGCCCCCTAATGTATGAGGTTAGAGGGGAAGATGATAGCCGAAATACATTATAAAGGAAACAGCTAAGTATGGAGAGAGCAGAGAATCCAAGATCAAAAAGGCTCGAACAAATGTACCTGAAAGAGAGATAAATGTTAGAAAAAACTGATCTCTGGGACATACAAGTCCATATACAAAACATCGCCATAAAGATACGAGCAGATCCAACTTATGTATAACTGATGAAAATATCATGGTCCCTCAATATGCAAAAAGGCACCATATCAAATCTAAAGGAGTCATGGCCACAAATGAACAAGGTGGATCCATACTCAACGATCGATCATAGCCACAAAAAAATACAAGGTGGATCTATGTCTCAGCAAAATGTCATATAAAGTGTGTGACAAGGTCTTGCACAGCTTGGGAAATAGCAAAAGATGATAATGCTACTGTCAGCCCAAGGTCTTCAATCCAAACCTTCCCAAAAGGTATGAATCCTAACCATGCGAATAAAGGAGTTGAAGTCGAACATGGAGGAAACTGTTTGATTACTGGTCAATGATGAGAACATTAGCAAACGCAAGGCAAAACCACCATTAATGAAAATGGTCCCCAAGGTACCTAGTACATTCTAACAAGTGTGAATACAAGGACTTGAAGTCGAACACTTGAAGAATTCATCAAGTAGGATACATTAAGGTATTCCCACTACCCAATGGCAAGCGAAATTGCCACTGATGACTACAATCCCCAAGGTACTATCATAAAACTCTAAATCTCATTCCGAGAGAAAGATGTGTTGTAGTCAATAGGAACAGATCCATTGGAAGGAAGGCATTAAGGCATCCTTCATCATCCAACACGAGGTAATTCAAAGACTAATTTGATATGGAATTGGTACTGAATTTCACGACAAGAAATGCTAAAGACATGATTTAATGAACCGATACCAGGGACCGACACAAAAGGTCAAGGCAACTGCAGAATGGTCGACAAAGGTTTAATCCTTAAATAGTGAGCATGACACAAAAGTGACTTAGGTATCTTTTGACATGAAAAATACCAACGGAAAAAACCTACAATGTAGGAGACATTGACAGATTCCCCATATAATTGGAAAAGGGACCAACTGGAGGAGTAAGGAACTCTGAATCGGGATAAGGCAAGAATACTGGGACCCAACTGTTGATAGACTCAAAACTGGTGCTTTGTTCAAAGAAACAAGCATTAGAGGAAATTTCAACTCAAGATGGGCCTGTAACACCCCGGTTTTGACCCCGTTGCATTAAATGTACATGATGTATATATTGTAATTAATCATGGTGCAGAGCGAAAGGAAAATCCCCACCATCGATTTGTCTGTGTTATGTTCAGCAATTGAAAATGTTGCCGATGGTATATCGTGATATACGGCACATATTGAGTTTTGTCATCATGTAAATATGCATCTTTAATTAAATAACCCAACCAGCTATGTTCACGGCAACTAAATTGAGAAGGGGCATGATTCTCACAAGGATAAGGGGGGGATGTCAAACCTTGAACTAATGGGGAAAAATCCATGTGTCACCACCCTATTTTGATTTTCCCATCTTTCCTTCTTTTATCCAACCACCACCATTAAATGGTCTGCTGAGTAGTTGAGGAAGTTATTGTTTGGGAGTGGGGGTGGCAAGATTTTCAGTCCTTTCCCACCCGCACACGCCACCAGCAATGAACCTCACGATGGACAGAGAATGTCTACGCCCCTCATTCCACTTTCTTTCCACGACGATACGGAAACACTCACGCATCCTCTCCATTGTCTGTTCATTTTTCTCACACACAGGCTTCTTTCTTGTTTGGTCTCACGCAGACAGGAGGGATGAGCCGTCTCCACTGTCATTTACATTTTCCACACAGAGGAATTCAGGTGTTTTTCAATCCGTATTTGGGATTTGGCATGAATATTCTCTCATGCACTGGGTTCTGCATTGTTGTTTACTCACGTAGCAAGCTGGGGGCCATTCGGTCACTATCACCATGATTTTTTTGGTGGAGAGCCATTTTTACGCTGAGGAACTGTGTGTAAGTTTTCCTTACTGATTCGTGGCTCGTGCATATGTTTTTCCCTCTGTATTTTGGGGTCTGGTGCAATTTTCCCTCACGCACAGGTTGGGAGACTGTATTTTCTTCCCCAGTGGGGCCTGTGTAAGTTTTCCAAGTGACTTCATTGTCCAGGATGGACTGTTGTTTTCCCCATGTTGTGAGTTGTGTTTACTGATACGTTTTGGGACTGTTGTAACTCACTTGGGAGTCGTTTTGGCCATGATAGGGCCAAGAATGATTCAGGAGTCATTTTCCCTATTTAAGATGTAACTGTTGAATGATTGCATGCGTGCAATGGTTGGTCTTCGGACTGTGTTGGGAGAAAGGATGGGGGCTTGGGTTGCTTGATAAACCTGGTGTGTTTGGAAACCACACAGGCAAAGCTAGAGGGCTGGCTTTCTTCTCCACAACCCCTGAATAGCACTGGAAGGGAAGTCAAGGCCTGAGGGACTGTGTAGCAGAGAAGGGATTGATTCCTTGTGTTGGGTGTGTGTGGGTGTCTTAGAAGTTGGGCTAGTTCCGGTGTGGGTGTCCCTAGCTCTGTAATGAGCTCACCAGCTTAGCATTTATCCTTTCCCAACTCCTGGATGGCCTGATAAACCTGACCATGTTGGATTGGTTGTCTTGTTGATGGCTTGATAAACCCAACTGTGTTGGCTTGGCTTTGTTTTGTGTATCCTTGGCTATGTGTAAGCCTGCTTGTTCCTTATTCCTTGGAGAATAATGCCCAACTCGGGGGTTGTAGTGTTGCTGAGAGATTAAAGAGAACGCTGGCCTATGGTTCGATGGAACGTTGCAGTGACGTAGCTAGTTGCAGAACGAGTTCTTCATAAGATAACTAATCTTGTCTATTCTACTCCTGCAATCATTTTACTGTTAATGAATATGGTGAACATGTTGAATGATTGTATGAATATATGTTTGCTTCCACTGTATGATAAATGATCATGTATGCATGTTCTAGTTCAAAGCATTTTGTTTCCGCATTTCTGCATTTTATGAATGCACATGTTCATGGGACTGGTGGCCCAGATGGTTAACGCCATGGGAGCGTACTCTTCGCCGGTCGAAGGGTCGGGGACATTACAATGTGGTATCAGAGCTCATGTTGCAGCATGGGCCTGAATGAGCCATGAAAGATGTAGTGACAGAGGCAGGATTTTTTTCTGCCCAGCAAAAATAAGAATTTTATGACAAAAAAATTCCACAAAAATTGTCTAAGAGTTTGAACTGTCGGTTCATCGGAACACTTAGTGGGACAGACTTTTGATGTAGCAGAAAGCTAGGCAAAAGCACACCCAACGAAGGACAGTTGGAAGGAAAATTGTGGGAAATTTTTTCTAAGAGTTCAACATCCATCGGCGGAACATAATTGATCGAGCGCCTCTCGTTGCGGATGGCTAGACAACTACATGTCTAACGGGTAAGGCCTCCAACCATCGACGTAGTAAAGAAAGTTCAAGAATTTCTCTAAGTAATGAAAACATCGGCCATCGAAAGCAGAAAGTGGTTTGTGCACCCGTCATTTCGGAAGCCTAGAGAACTAGCCTTCCGATGAGAAGAGATTACCGATACCGATCAGGTTATGCCTCAGCAGATTGGGACGTCGATCGGAAGAAGATCAAGGATGATGGGCCACCGTTGCGGCTGTTGATGGAACTATTTCTCCAACGAAAAGAAGAGAAATGAGCCAATCAAGCGGCAAAAAGGAAGATGAAAGGGAAAATTTCAAAAAATTTCTCTAAGTCCTGGAATCATCGGCCATCGGTGATGGGTAGTTGAACACATTGCCGACACCTAGTTAATTCAGTTACCGATGAGCTACATCGGATGAAGTTAGTGGACTAAACGTTCATCGTTGCGGCTGTCTAATGGACTATCCTTCCAAAGGTTAGAAGATTCGATCGCCGACGCGGTAGTGCTTAGTGGATTCGGTCACCGATGAACAGTAGAGGAAGTTAGTTGTGCTGATCACCAAAATGTTGGATTGATAGTTGGAATGAGACCCGATTCTACACGAGGAAATTTTGAGTTTTCAATGGGATTTCTTAGCAGATTTCAACTATTTTTCAGTAGGAATTTCAGCAGTTTTTCAGTGGATTTCGGGGCTAAAAAGGAGAAAGTGGCAGCGATCTTATGCGCCAGATTGCGCGAAAATCATAGATTTACAAAACAAACAAAAAACAAGGGCATTGCCCTCAACCTGCCCTGCAGTGGCACAGGGAAGCCACAAGGGGGAAGGCCCCCTTGACCCCCGTCGTTCCCCTCAGATAGATGTTCTTTGATGAAGAAAATCCTGTGTTTGGGAAAATTTGTTATTTTATGATTATTCTAGGAGAAGGTAAGTGATTCTAATTTATATCAATATTATGCATCTAACAGTTTTGTTACTAACATGTTTGCAAAATCATAGTCACCTTCGAGGGCAGTATTCCAAGTAGTACAGTTTGGTAAGTAAGTGGTGGTTCAGTTATGAGAACCCATGATGGATATGATGCTTGGGATTCTTACGAGCATGTGCGAGATGCCATGGGAGAAAATGTTCGTAATAGAAATGATGACATAGAGTCTAATGGACGGAGATTCCAGGGGACACCGTCCAAGGTTGCAGCCACCATGAGAAGATTGATCAAAGCCCAGGAAGAGCAGCATCAGTTGAATGCTACCATGTTGCATATTTTGACAGACTTGCAAAGAAAGATAGACTCTGGACGAGGTACAACGAGACCAGAAGGTAGTTAGAGTAGTACTAGGAGAAGGAGAAGGACTTCTAGTGGATCATCTTATTCTGAAGAATCCAGTGGGGATTCAAGCTCTTCTTCTCATAAAAGGAAAAGAAAGAGACACCATAGGGATCACTCTCAGGATGAATTTAAGAAAGCTAAACCTCCTACATTTGATGGTGAGGTAAAGACTGGACAAGAGGATAAATCTTGGATTCTTGGGATAAAGAAGTACTTTCAAGTGCATGATTATTCAGGAAACATGAAGGCAAGAGTTACCATATTCAATATGAATGGAAGAGCATCCATTTAGTGGGAACACTTCAAGCAAGTAAAGAGGATCAGTGAACGGAGACTTAAGTGGAAACAGTTCAAGAAGTATTTCAAGCAGAAATACCTCTCTAATAGGTATTATGATGACAAGATTAAGGAGTTCCATGAGCTGAGATTGGGACAACGGACCATAGAAGAATATGCAAATAAATTTTTGGAGCTGTTGAGGTATGTCCGGTACATTAGAGATGAAAAAGTGAAGGTCCAGCATTTTCTGAGTGGATTACCTCAGTCTTACAAAGATAGAATTGAGTTTTATGAACCTAGAACTCTTGAATAAGCAATAAGAAAGGCTACGTATTGTTATGAGCAAAGAAAAGGTAAGACAGATTACCATAAGGCATGGAAGGATAAGAAGAATGAAAAGTTTGACCAAATAAAGAAAGGTTTCAAAGCTTCTAACTTCAGGAATCAACAGAAGCAGCCATCTCAAGCTGCAAGTAAACCATTTGGAATGACAGGAGAAAATCCTAAGGATCCACAACAGAATAGAGGGCCACTTCAATGTTGGAAATGTGGAGGACCCCACATGCGCAGAAATTTTCCACTCGAGAATGAGAGTGCAAGGCCAGCTTATAACATTCAAGAAGCATAAACAATGGGTCAAGTAGCAAGGGCAGTCCCTAGGATTTATCTAGCATTGGAGGACCCCCAAGCAGATTACCAATCAACTGTGGTTGAAGTAGTAGGTAATATTTTTGAGCAATCTATTTCTATTTTGATTGACCCTGGATCTACTCACAGTTACATTACTCCTAAAGTAGTGGAGATTTGTGCTTTTAAAAAAGTAAAGCATAGGAATTATTGGTTATTTCAACTAGCAACTGGAACTAAGAGAAAGATCATTGAAGTGGTAGAGAAATGTCCATTGGTCACGGATGGATTGGTCACTTGTGTATATCTGAATGTTCTACTGCTTGGTTCCTATGATGTTCTCATTGGAATGGATTGGTTAGAATATCACAGGGTAAAGCTTGACTGCTATAATAAGACTTTCGAATGCATGAATGAAGAAGGGAACCTAGTAGTTATGAAAGGTATTCCAAAGATGATTTCAATAAGGTAGGTTTCAGCAATGCAATTAAAGAAGTTCTGTAGGAAGGGTTGCCAGTTGTATGCAGCTCATATTTTGGAGACATCGGGAGATGAAACTCCGAGTTTGGAGTACTATCAGGTGTTATAGGAATTCAGGGATGTGTTTCCTGATGAGATTCCAGGGCTTCCTCCAAAAAGGGACATTGATTTCACAATTGAACTTGTGCCAGGAATAGCACCAGTGTCCAAGGCGCCCTACAAGATGAGTACACCGGAGATGCTAGAGCTGAAGATGCAACTGCAAGAGTTGTTGGAAAAGAAGTGTATCCGGCCGAGTGTGTCTCCTTAGGGAGCACCAGTTCTATTTGTAAAGAAGAAAGATGGTACACTCAGGTTATGTATTGATTACAGACAATTGAACAAGGTTACTGTGAAGAATAAATATCCTTTGCCTAGGATTTATGAACTCTTTGATTAAATGAGAGGAGAAAAGGTATTTTCCAAGATTGACTTGACGTCTGGTTACCATCAAGTGAGAATCAAGGATGGAGACATTCATAAGACAGCCTTCAGGACAAGGTATGGGCATTATGAGTTCGTATTGGTAACATTTGGTTTCACAAATTCACCAGCTACATTTATGTGCCTTATGAATAGTGTCTTCAACAGATATTTGGACAAGTTTGTTCTTGTTTTCCTTGATGACGTTCTTGTTTATTCTAAGAATGAGGAAAAGCATGAAGAGCATTTGAGATTGACATTGCAATTGCTCAGGGAGCATTAGTTGTATGCAAAACTGAGCAAGTGTGACTTCTATAGAGATATAATTCAGTACTTGGGTCACATTATCTCAGAAGAGGGTATATCTGTGGACCTTGAAAATATTGAAGCCATTATGAATTGGCCTACTCCTAGGAATGTGACAGATGTAAGATATTTTATGGGACTTGTAGGATACTACAGGAGATTCATTGAAAGATTCTCCAAAGTTGTACATGCCATCACTTCTTTGCAAAAGAAGGAGATGAAGTTCGAATGGACATCAAGGTCTGAAGAAAGCTTCCAGTGGTTGAAGAATATTCTCACCAGTGCACCCGTATTGAAAGTTGCAGATCCAGAAAAATATTTTGTGGTGTGTACCGATGCATGTGGACAAGGGCTTGGAGGATTCCTTATGCAAGACAACCATGTGATATGCTATGAGTCAAGAAAGCTGAAGGAGCATGAGAAGAACTATGCCACTCATGAACTAGAGCTTGCAGCCATAGTGCATGCCCTCAAGATGTGGAGACATTACTTGATGGGCAGGAGATTTGAGCTTAGAACATATCATTGTGGACTGAAGTATTTGTTTGATCAGCCTACTCTAAATGCTAGGAAAGCAAGATGGCTGGAATTTTTATGTGAATTTGATTTTGAAATCAAGCACATAAAAGGGAAAGAGAACAAGGTAGCTGATGCACTCAGCAGGAAGATGCAAGAAATGCATGTGGCATCTCTTATTATTTTCCTATTAGATTTGAGGCAACAGATTGTTAGTCATGCTGCTGGAGATGAATTGTATGAGTAGGTAAAAGACAAATTGCAACAACAAAGTCTTGAGAAGAGGTATGAGGGATATAAATTGGAAGAAGATGGAATTCTCACTTATAAAGGTAGAATTTATATTCCGAATGTAGCATATTTGAGGAGAGTTGTTATGGATGAAATCCATCAAGCTCTGTATTCTGGTCACCCAAGATATCAGAAGACAATTTCTACAGCTAGAAAGCAGTACTTTTGGCCAGGAATGAAAAGGGATATGGCTGAGTACATTTCGACGTGTATGAAATGTCAACAAGTAAAGGTTGAGCATCAACACGTTGCAGGTTTGTTGCAGCCTTTACCAGTTCCAGAATGGAAATGGGAAGTTATTTCCATGGATTTTATTACAGGATTGCTGATGACTTGGAGACAACATGATTCCATCATGGTTGTGGTCGACAAGTTGACAAAGGCAGTGCATTTTATACCGGTTAAGTCTACGCATAAAACAGATGACATTGCAAAGATCTTCATGAAGGAGATTTTCAAATTGCATGGATTGCCTAAGGCAATAGTCTCTGACAAAGATGTCAAGTTCACTTCCAACTTTTGGAAGGGGTTGTTTGCAGATTTGGGTACAAAGCTAAACTTCAGCACTGCATACCATCCTCGGATATATGGGAAGATAGAGAGAGTTAATCAGGTGCTTGAAGATATGCTTCGCATGTACGTGGTGGAAAAACCAACCAAGTGGGAAGATTACTTGCACTTGGTAGAGTTTTCCTATAACAATGGACAACAGGCATCCTTAGGGATGAGTCCGTATGAAGATTTTTATGGGAGAAGGTGTAGGACACCAGTGACTTGGGATAACCTAGTGAACAGGATTGTGCTTGGACCAGAATTGCTCAAGAAAATGGAGCAAGAGGTTGTAAAGATCAAGCAGAATCTGAAAGCAGCACAGGATAGACAAAAAAGCTATGCAGATAAGCATAGGGTGAAAAGGGAGTTCAGTATTGGGGATCATGTTTACCTCAAAGTGAGGGCAAAGAAGAGTTCCTTGAAGCTTGGAAGTTGTGACAAGCTGTCACCAAGATATTGTGGGCCATTTGAAGTGCTCGAAAGAATAGGGCCAGTTGCATATAGACTTGCATTGCCTACTAGTACTAGAGCTCATAATGTTTTTCATGTTTCTTTGCTTAAGAGATATGTACATGATCCTAACCATGTGATACATTGGGATGTGATTCAGGTGGAACCCAAGGGAGAGTTTCGAATCGAGCCAATGCGCATCCTTGACAGGAAGGTCACAATGCTCCAGAACCGGGCCATAGGTCAGCTAAAGGTGCAATGGGAGCACTACGGACCTGAAGAGGCTACATGGGAGCTGGAGTATGCCATGTGGCTGGCACATCCATTTTTGTTCAATTCTACGGAACACTAAGGCGGTATCAGTGTAGCATTTTGTTCAAATTTTGTAAAGCACTAAGGACAGTGCTATTGAAGGGGGAGGGGAATGTAACACCCCGGTTTTGACCCCATTGCATTAAATGTACATGATGTATATATTGTAATTAATCATGGTGCGAAGCTAAAGGAAAATCTCCACCATCGATTTGTCTATGTTATGTTCGGAAATTGAAAATGTTGCCGATGGTATATCGTGATATACAGTACATGTTGAGTTTTTTCATCATGTAAATATGCATCTTTAATTAAATAACCCAACCAGCTATGTTCACGGCAACTAAATTGAGAAGAGGCATGATTCTCACAAGGATAAGTGGGGGATGTCAAACCTTGAACCAATGGGGAAAAATCCATGTGTCACCACCCTATTTTGATTTTCCCATCTTTCCTCGTTTTATCCAACCACCACCATTAAACGGTCTGCTGAGTAGTTGAGGCAGTTATTGTTTGGGAGTGGGGATGGCATGATTGTCAGTCCTTACCCACCCGTAAACTCCACCAGTAATGAACTCTAATTCAAATTCCATGTCATCATGTGTTAGCCAATGAAATTGATTTAAATTTGAAATATTGTATAGGTCTTAAACACTTTTTAAATATAAATTTGGGGATAGGTATCATAAAAAAAACTACTTTTTTTGTTTGTATTTTTGACATATCTCCCTGTGTTCTTACTCAAATTTTGATCGAGGGATATCATTGGATGTGGAATTAAATTCCGCATCCAATGAGTACCCACTCAACATACTTTTGACGGACCCCGCTACCCCCAAAACAAGAAATCCTTGAAAAAACATGATGATGATGTCATCATCACATTTTTTCAGGTATTTCTTATTTTTGCAGTAGTAGGGTCTGTCAAAAATATGTCAAGTGGGTACTCATTGGATGCGGAATTTAATTCCGGATCCAACGAGATCTCCCGATCGAAATTTGAGTAAAAACACGGGGAGATATGTCAAAAATACAAACAAAAAAGTAGTTTTTTTTCTTTTCTTCCTTCAAAATTAATAAATATTATTTTATTATTTTAACTATTATTTTATTATTTTTTTAGGAGGCCCATTTTGAGTTGAAATTTGCTCTAATGAATTGCTTCCATGATGTAAAAAACATGTGAATGAACTTCCCTTCCCCTCTTTCTTGTAAAGGTTTAACGAGTCCAAGAAAGCAAACTCGGGACCATCTTCATTTTTGGCAAGCTCGAAGAAAAGACAAAAGAATGCTTGATAAAGCACTGATTCATGGAATTTACAAGCCTGAATTAGTGAATGCTCGATGGTGTTTTCATAGTTTAGAGAATCTGAAAACTCCAAAGAAGACTCCAGGGGGGTCCTTTTTCGTACAATTTAGTCTCTGTAAAACATACCACAGAAGAACTCTCTTAGCTTCTGAAGAATTAAGGTGCACCTTTTTCATACTTAGTCAAGAAGGTCCGAAAAAGGTTAAATTACCACCTACCAAACGCTCCTTCAAAAGCAGCATATAGCCTGAGTTTTACAAGTGTGAAGGAAGGCAAGATCACTCAGAAAGATCCATTTGATTACAAGAAATGGGGCTTACAACAATAAACTCGATGCTTTGTTCTTTAGGGTTTAATGAGCATGACAAAGACATAAAGTACACTTGAAATATTTTTCATGTTTTGGTCTAGAGCACAAAAAGGAGAAAACTAAGCTCATACCGAGGGCTCCTTTTCCGTAAATTTAGTCCCTCAGGTCTGGAAAAGTGATAAATCTATGCCTGAGAATACTCTTCCCAATTCTAAAGAAAAGAGAGTGTTCCTTTCTCATATTATTCTACATGGTCTGAGAAAGTGAGAACATACCACCAATGTGGATGCCCATTCACATATTCTTAACGAGCCTAAAAAGACAAGTTTACTCGTCATTCAAGTCTATTTTGAGGAGTCAGACCTAGGCCTAAAGAAACTCAATATCTTTCATGTGAATTTTTAACGAGTATAGAAAATTCAACTCGTGGCCTCCTTAATATTTTTAACGAGCTTGAAGGAGAGCCAAAAGAATGCTCTAAATGCAAGGAGACGGGTGTCAGGGGCAAGCAAAACTAGTTCCAAGCGTGAGGAACAAACCTATGCATGATGCAAGGAACATGAGCAGGATAAAGACACTCAGGGAATGTCTCCTCAAGGTAAAGGTGTCAGGTTGCAAAGGAAAAAAGATACAAGGCTGAGCAATGATGAGAGCAAAGATGAGGGCTTATACAATGAGCTAAAAGTGTGGAATCTAGCATCAGGCTCATAAGCGCGAGCAAGGCACATGCAAATGCATTTATAGCTTGAACAATAAGACAAGGCTAGTAAAAAATTGTGAATCCAACTAAGAATCTTGTCTCCAAGAAACAACAACATCAGGATCATATTTAGAAGAAAAGATCGAATGCAGGTCACTTTGGAAGAAACACATGTGACTTTACTACCTTCTATAAAAGGTAAAGTCAAGGTAGAATCAACTGAAGAAGACTCTATAGCACCAAGGGTCAAGGGTTTATAATCAGTAAGATCAACCTCAGAAGGAGGGAAAAAATCAACAAGGGAGATAGAGTCTGCAGGAACAAACTCAGTATCACGAGAGTTGAAAATTTCATAATAAAAATCAAACTCATCAGTATCACTGACTTGTTGTTCAAAGGAAGAGTCAAAAGACTCAACAAGACCAATATAAGAAGAAAGGTCAAGCTTACTAGGGAAATCAAGGTTATTCTTACTCACAACTGAACCAACATCCAAAAGAAGGTCAAACTGTATCAAAGTCTCTAGGAAGGTTTCATCTGAAGGATGGAGATCCTCTAAGATAGGACACATGTCTAAAATTTCAAATGGATAGATAGAGTGGAGAGTGGGCTCCACAGTCTGTATAGGATGAATCACCTGGTCAACTGCTGGGACCAAGTCCTGGGAAGGTAAGCATGAAAATAGAGCTTGCTTCTCAGTAGCAATTGAACGCAAAGGACATGAGGCCACATAGTTCACCTGTGGTGGGGTAGCGTCTATAGAAACACTGGGAATCAATAAAGGAAAGACCTGGTCTCTAGTTGGTTCAGGAGAAGGATCAAGAAAATCCAACTGATTGATAGTGACAATTTCTTCACCATGATTAAAGTACATCACACGAAATAATGTTGACACCACAGCTTGCATGGCATAGAAATAATCACGTCCAAGGAGCATATTAAAGTCCAAGGGGTCTTCTATCACCATGAAGTCAACTAAGACGGTCTTCCCACCCAAAGTAACAAGTGTTTGAGAAATAATTACCAAGGCTATACAAGTTCTTCTATCAAATGCTAGTAACTAACTAGCAGTCGACACAAGGCTAGGAGATCCCATGCCTCGCCAAGCACGAGTATACAAAATACTAATTGAGGCTCCTTCATCAATAATACAACGAGAAATCATGTATGATTCAACTTTGACCTTTATCTGGAAAGGTACATCATAAGGAAGGCGCGGCTCAACTAGGCTATCCCAATCAAAGGAAGCAATTCGAGAGCTTGGTGGGGTTTCATCCAAAGCGAGTTCAGTGTCCCCTTGTTCAGTAAGTTCTGAACTGGAAGTGAAGAAAATGTGACTACCAGACACTTCACTCTCCGAAAGAAGAGTGGGATTGATCGACAATGGAATCGATTCAACCGCTTCGTGAAAGTCACTCTCCGAAGGGAGATTGGGATTGACCAAAGATGACATTGGTTCAATCACATCAAGATCACTCTCTGAAAGAAGAGTGGGATCAACCAAAGCTGAGATTGGTTCGACCACTTGATCAACCAAAGGTTGAGTAGTTTATTGAGAAACTAAAGGTTGTTCAGGAGAAGGAAATTCTTGAGTCTCGAACCACACTCTTCGCACCTCTGTGATAGAAGGGAATTGGTGAGTAAGATGATCTCACTCACATAGCTTATAAGGGAACTTAATTTTGCACTTCAAACAACCATTTTTCTCAACGGTGTCAACATGACTAGCAGTGGTTGACTATTTTCTCTTAGCATGACCCATAGTGGCTGAGAGTTTTCCCCCAGCATGACCACCAGAGGCTAGGTGACTGGGTCCAACCTGACTAAGAGAGGCTGGTTGTTGAAAAACTTTAGAATATTCAAAAATGGGATGACCATGAAACCAAACTCTTCACACCTTTGCGATAGAAGGGCATTTATAAGTAAGGTGGTCTCCCTCACAAATCTTACAAGGAAACTTGGGCTCGTGTTTTGAACAGGTATTCTTTTCAACAGTGTCAACATGACTCATAGTGATTGACAAATTGTCTTCAGGATGAACCACAGAGGCTGAGAGACTACCCTCGGCATGACTTGTAGAGGATGAGAGACTAGGTACAACATGACTTGTAGAAGTTGGACAAGCACCACCAGCATGAAAAATAGAGGTTGAATGGTTAGGATCAACATTCTTTGCAGCAATTGAGTGTGTGCCCCCAGCATGAACTTCAGAGGCTAGGTGGATGGATCCAACATGACTTGCAGAGGTTACATGGGGAGGTTCAACTTGAAATTCATAGGTTGAACAGGTGCACTCAGCATGAACTGCAGAGGCTGAGTGACTGGATCCAATGTGGCCTGGAAAGGTTGGAAGGATCCCACCAGCATGATCAACAGAGGCTGGATGATGAAGATCAACTTGACTTGCAGAGGTTGAGTGCTTAGATCCAACATGACCTGCAGAGGTTGGATAGGTGCCCCCAGCATGAACTGCAGAGGCTGGGTGGTGAGGTTCAACTTGATTTGTAGGGGTTGAATGGGTGCCCCCTTTCTTATGTGCCTTCTTCATGTTCCTCCTTCTTTTACTCCTTTTAGACCGTCGGTTACTAGTATCAGTACTTTCACCGCATGAGGTAGAAGGAGGAGGAGAATCAACTACAGGTGAAGGGGAAGCAGTGTTTTGATGCCCTTGATATAAGGAGCTTACTTGAGAAGCATCAAGAGAATTCAAGACGGTTGGAGTGGAAAACAACCACATCGGTAGCCCTAGGGTGAATCCAGGTAGATTCAGAGTGGCCATCAAGGGAACATCAACATTCCCTATCAAAGGAATAGTACAAGGAGTTCCCAGCATGGGGATATCTTGGTTGGTGTTCAAAGGGGTGTTATACATAGTTTCAAACAATAATACAATGTCTTATGTTGACAAGCAACCAAAAATGCAAAGCACACACCTTCCAGGAAAACTAAGTACAGACAAACCATAGAGCACTCACTAAAATTCCTAAAGCCAAACAGACAAACAGGTATAAGATACACTTTCCAAAAGAAAGCTGAGAGATAGTTACTTGGAATCCCTGTAGATGTTCTTAGGCACAAGCGAAGGAATCACCCACTTCCCTCCCACACCTTCTACCTGGGTTACCTTCCAAGCCCGTCCAAGGTCAACCAAAAATAGCCTTCTAGTGTACCTGTGTATGAACCCTAGATGTCAAAGAAACTAAAGGCTACCTTAACTATATTGACAGTCTGGGGGAATAGTCGCCATCCTAGTTCGTACGCATAAGCAGGGTAGCAAAGCCCAAAACCCTATCTAAGACAGAATCCCCAGATGCGGAAAAACCTTGGTCTACGCTTTGACAGGGAATTGGAGGGTTATCTCCTCAGTCCAAGCCTCAACACGGCCTCGTGCTTAACTCCTGTTTGAGAGGAGCTTCCTAGATACAATCAACATAGAAGAGGATTTACCTAGTGATTGGCCATCTACGTTTGAATTTAAAAACTTGTGGGGAGTTTAAACTCCCCATCCCACAAGTCGAGCCTGGGATAGTTCGTGTATGACCCTATAAAATAAAACTTACTACTAATTTTTAAATTATATAGTTTATTTTAAGGGTTGTTTTTAGTCAAAGGGTAAATTGCATGAAATTTATGTGGTGTTTTGACTCAAAGTTGAAACAAAATGACTAAGAAAAGAGAAATGAAATGCAAAAAGCAAAAAGTATTCTCTTTATTTTTCAAATAGAAACTTGAAAGCCACAAAAGATCCAATTCTTTTTATTTTTTCAAAAATAATGATATGTAGTGTATTAAAGACAAAACCCTAATCTACATGCATATTAAACAAGTATATGTTCTTTTTATTTTTCTTTTATAAATGCAAAAGAAAAACTACCTACAAAGCAAAGTATGCAGATAACAAGAACAAAGCAAAAGGAACTCTACTATACAACCACCAAACAGACTCTAGAATGCCCTAAAGTCAGTATAAACCCTACTTGGAAGGAAAGCTTGTATAAAAGACAAGTCAAATATTTTGGCATGGTGAATTTAACCACCAAAACAAGAAGGAAAACAAACACCAACAAGCTTCTGAACTCAAACAAAGATCACTAATAGAGGCTGACCAGAAACATAAGCCAAAAATCATGCCAAGCAAAGGGGTAGGGGGAAAGAGAAAAGAGAAAACCCTAATGCTATAAAAAGGATTACCACATAGATAAATAACAACCAAAAGTGATGAAACTAACTTTCTGGAGTCATGCACCTGTAGAGGACACCAAAAGGCCTACCAAACAGCCCACAACAGCAGAAAAAACCACAAAAATGAGGAAAAAACATTGTTTTAGGGGAACACGCGGGTTGTACTACTAACAGATCGCGTGTCATACATGGGTTGATAGTACAGCAAGTTGTATGTACAATCACATTTGGTTTTTACCACTGAAAAGTAGCGTATCACACATGGATTGACAATATAGAAAGTCGTGTGTACCAAACCAGACACGCGACTGTTCAATCTGCAACTCATGTATGGGTGGAAAAAATCCCAAAAAAGGTCAAAAAATTCCATAGGAAGGTAGGGGAGATGTTCTATCAAACTGATAAAGTGTTCCTAAGTGGAAAGAAAGACCTAAAACAATGCAAAAGGCTAAAAGAAAGACAGAGAAACCCCAAACAGACAAGGCTCTCCCCAGTGGAGTCGTCAGTTCTGTTGTAAAGGAAAGTTTCCTATGTCTAGGGTTTAAGAAGCCATCAACGTAATAGGGTTGAAAGGTGGATGTAAATGGTTCTACAAGTAAATACAAGAAATTTTAGAGATTATAATGGTTCATACCTTGACAAATGAATGTTGATCCAAGTAGCCCTTCAATCCTCTTCTTGCTCCTCTTACTCCAAGAGACCTACAAAACAAGATATACCTTCCTCAAACCAATATGACCACATATAAAGAAATGGTAATCAAATAAACATGAAATAATAATCTAACTAACATCAAAATCTGATCATAAACAAAGATTCAATCACACATTGAACAATGATTTGAGAAGAAGAAGGACATCACATCTTTATTAATCTTTAAAACAAGTACAAATATACCTTCTCTCCAATTTCAGCACCTCATGAAACCTTGATCTGGTTCTGCTGATTCTCTTCTCCAAGGAACTCATCCTCCAAGCTCTGCAACACAAGGGGATGACCAATAGGGCAAAGGTGTGGGCAAAGATTGTCACAATTCCTCCAGCAAAATGATGCAAAGATTCAAGTCTCCTCTCATGGACCTCCCTACCTCTATTTTTGTGTTTAATGAAGAGTTAGAGTCGAAAAAAAAGTAGTTACAACTGAAGGAGTCATTTGCATAACTACCCAAACTACCCAAATTACCCAAAATTCAAAATATATATTTTTTTGACATTTTTGGGAGGCGTACGCGGGTATTATATATAGACAGTCGTGTACGTACACGGGTTTCCTTAAGGAAACTCGCGTACACATCAAAAACTAATTTTAAGGGTATTTCTAGGAATTTTCATACTTTGGTGTCTTCTGGAAAGTTTTATATAACACAAATACCTTTTTAACGGTGTAGAGATGAGGTCAAACAGAGTTACAAAACTTCAGATATGGGTCCTCCAAGTTAGGTGTTTTTTCAGTGACTTTCAATGACTTTATTGAAGTGTCGTCATGGAAGTGTCGACATGCAACGAAAACATAGGAAAGTGGTCACAGGTAGAGATGTTTCATTTTGAGCTATAACAGGGTCACAATTGGAATTGTTAATTATAGTGCTTCTTACTAGTTCCTTGGCATATTCACTTCGTATTTCGTCTAGCCAATCTAATATTACGACTGAGATGGAGTGAGAGGTAATATCCTCATATTTTCTGGAGAGTGCATATGTGACTACATTTTCCTTCCCCTTTTTGTGTATTATTTCCATGTCGAAAGCGGATATTTTTTCTATCCACTTATGTTGTTCTGTGGACAATTTTTTCTGTTGAAGTAGGTATTGAAGACAATTTTGGTCTGTGCGGATCATGAATTTTCTCCCTAGGAGGTATTTTCGCCACTTTACCAATTCCTGCATAATTTCCATCGTTTCCTTATCATATTTAGACTTCTATTGTTCTCGCACAAATACATTTTGACCAAAAATCCGATAGTCGTATTGTCATATTTTAGACACTTCCCTGTCGCATGTACGACACTATGATTTTTTTTAAGCGTCGGTGGATTGTCATCGATTATCCGACACCTTTCCAATCCGTCGATTAAGCGACAGCTCATTTTACCATCGGTGAAATGTAAATCGTCGGTTATCTGACATCTAATTCATATTATTTATCATTTAAACTTTAAACACGCATCGCTTCAATGACGATAAGGAAATCGTAAGCGTCGGTTAAGTGTCGGTTAATTACCGTCGGTGAAATGTAAATCGTCGGTTAAGCATCGGTTAAATGTAAATCGTCGGTTATCTGAAATCTAATTCATATTATTTATGATTTAAACTTTAAACACGCATCTCTTAAACGACGATAATGAAAACGTAAGCGTCGGTTACGCGTCAGTTAAGCGACGGTGGAGAATTTTTTTTTTAAACTACACTTACAGGTCGTCACTTCTACAGCATGGCCATCGATTCACCAAAGAAACCCATCTCTTAACCGACAGATTATGAAAACTTAAACGTCGGTATTGAATTTTTTTTTTTAAATCACCTACAGGCCGTCGCTTAACCGACGGCTATAAGTGTTTTTTTTTTTTAAATACAAATGCCAGATTACTGGAGACACACCTTGATGTTTGTATAGATTGTGAAATTATTACAATAAAGTGAATGTTGCTAACAAAGTGCCCAGAAAGGTGGTGAATAGCTTAGACACCATCTTGATTAAATGCTTAGACTGTCCAGTACATTGTTGTTTGGACAAGGTGGTGAATAGCTGAGTAATGGGCATTCTAGTTTGAGTAAGGTGGTGCATATGCTACTTTCTGGCTATCAATGGTTATAGTTTTAAGAAGATAATGATAACTCTTAGTGTGAATAAATTCCATATTCCTATCTTTCATATTTTCCAAGTGATAGTAAGGCACATCAATTCAGACTGTATTCTCTCTCGTAGAATTGTACAATTAACTCATCTTTTACCCATTTATTAATGAGGTGTGATATGTGTGTGTGTGTTTACTGTAGATATTACTGTAGAATGTGTATGTGTGTATAATGTAGCTAATACTGTAGTACTTTCTTCTAGATCATCTCCTTAATCCAGTTAAATTCCACCTTTTTCAATTTATCTGCAATTTTTTTCCTCGACATATATCTTCTTTATTTGAAGAATATGCAAAACACAATACCACCAGAAAACACAACCTCGTAAACCCATTCAATCCAATATTGCATAAGAATGCTAAAAATTGAATGCAGAGGTGCCCTAACTATGTTTTCTTCAATTATAGCAGGTTAGGATTCTAACCAACATCAAAATTAAAAAAAAAAACTCAGAAATATGTTGTCAAAGTTAATTGATAGCTAAACAGCAATGTTTACATGAGCAAGTTTCCAATTGAGACTTTTTATTCAAGCATACCTGGATACTGAATCAATGCCTGAAATCCTGCATTCTTCTCAAATATCGCAATTTTTTGAACTGTACCAAATGCTTCAAATACCTAATATTATAAAATTAGAGAGATTCTTGTTATTGAAAGTGAAACAATTTGAAACCTGTACATTTTTTGAAAAGTTTAGAGCAATGCAGAACTAACTAACATTAAATTCACCATACCGTGCGTAAAACATCTAGTGTAACTGCATACTGCATATTTTCAACGGACGCTAGAAGAACATTACTCTCTGGTTCTCTTCTTTTCCCATCCGGTCCTATGCCAAACTACATGCAACCCAATTATGGTGAAGGTGTTCAATAGTATTCTTAAATCCAAGAGATGCTAAGCCAAGTTAACCTTTTCATCCTCAAACAACCATAACATCCTTTACATTCAACTGAATTGAGGAGACTGAATATCAATAGTATTCAAAAAATCTGACAAAGAAACATACATCAATTCTTTCATTTTTTAAAGATAACAAAAAAGGTATACATACCTAACCAGTGCCATCTATAGCAGAGGGAGCAACAGGTAAGTAAGGATTTGTATAGTCCCTGTATGGATAAAAATTTACAAACCAATGATGCTTGTTAACCTTTTAGAGTGAAAGTGAAATGATATAAAAAATAAGGTGATTTTTTCAAAGTAATAAACTTCTAAAAGGATTCACAAGGTAATTGACAAAATAACATCATTCTCAAATGGCATGCTTCAAAGTTCAAACAATAAAATCTCGTAATCCTCACACTACCAATAAATCTCTACCTACTGTACAAAGGTATGTAACATATGATACACTTCTTATATATATATATAAGGAGGTAAATTTGCATGGTGTTTGTCCAAAGAGAGGCTCCTTTCCAGCCCTCTTGAGAACAAAACTAAAAACCAGCAAATAAAATAGGCACACTAGCCATATGAAAATAAATTTAATGAACAATTGGACTATGGACTGAAAGTAGGTAAGGACACCATATGGACTAAAAGTAGGTAAGCTATGCCTGAAGTAACAATCGTGAGATAAAATGACAAATGATTAATAGCTTTGACCAAATGTATGTGTGCAAGAAATATATATATGATTTGGATGACAAAGACTTGCTTCAAGTTTTGATATGCTCAATTAAGTCATGTATCAAATATATAGCTCTTCCAAGAGTAGTATGTTTGAATGAGTATGGTTGTTCAAAGCTAGTTATTTGTTCAAGTCAGAATAAATGAAAATGTTTCAAGTAAGCCCAAAAACAATTATTATCAGACTTTCCATTTATAGAAAGGTAATATGAGCACCTATGTTAAGAATAGATAGCAATGAATGAATTATGATAAATCAGTGGAACTTTAGCAAATGAGATAATGACAACCACTAACAAATATATCATTATATCAAATTTTCATCCATATGATGAAGTCAACAAAGTGCAAATTCGAAATAGAAATGAGGAAAATGAAAATTGCAAATTTGCTCCATAGGACTGTCAGAGGTGGTTGATTTCCATCATATCCCAAATGAAATGATACAACTGTATCAATTTGTATCTTCAATTTACTTCAAAATTGAAAAACTCAATCTTCCAAGTAACAAGACATGTTGTGAAAGCTATTTCCTGTCCATCAAAATTATATCTTGAAAAATAATCAAATGCAATGGCCAAATGTATGTGAATAAACACTTCAATGGCATAGGCAACTTCCAAGTTACTTTTGTGTTTGCAAAGTGAAAATGATTTCTCACTAATGTCAAGACAACTATTTCCAGCCCAAGCAAATTGTATTGTAACAGCAGCAATAGTACCTTTCAGTCAAGAAATGATGGTGTCCATATGCTTATATTTTTGACAAAGAGATTATAAGAAAGTTCCAATTTCCTTCCTAAATTCCTCAAAGTAAAAATGTTTGTGAAATTACTGTCAGAACAACTTGGTTATTGGTTGGGCATGACAGTCCTCTTTGGCAAGTTTTATGACGGGTTCAAGGCTTCTTTTAATGAAGGAATTTGATAAGCAACTATGGGAGGAATGAAGGCAATTAAGAATGGATTTATGACAGTCCATGACAATGAAGGCAATTAAGAATGGATTTATGACAGTCTCTAGAATTTTTTTTCTTATACATAGTTCAACAGCAATTTTGGAATCAAAACCTTTTCACTCCTAGGTTTTCTTTGGCTTATCTGTAACCACATCTTGGGTTTTTGTGGATTGCCCTCAACCATTACATTCTTTGGGTGTTACATTGGTTTACCATGAACACTAGTGATCTAGATTTGATGTTTTCTTGTACTAATTTATTTTGGCTTTGGTATTATTTGCAGATGAGATGGACAGTGATAACAGTTGGCCCGATGCTACAAAAGGGGCTGAAGAACCTAGTAACACTTTTATGGATGCTTATTCAGATGCGTTGAAGGATGAACTAAAGAAAACTTCTTTAACAAAAAGTTTTGTTCGTGCAGAAGATATTTCCTTAGCTAGGGATAAGAATAAGGTGCCTCCTGTAGTTTCTTCATTTTAAGCCTCTTTGCTGGCATCTTTAACGTTATTTATTTAATCTCCATTTCTAGTAAATGATCTAAGGTTTCTTTGAACTTGATGGATATTATACAAGGATAAGGAAGGGGATATTTGAATAAAGTATCTTCATAAGAAAATGGGCTGAATTCATGTTTTCCATCCTTCTTTCACCAAGTAATGGTAGTAGATCTTGCTTTACTAGATGGATTTCACCCAAGTTCTCAACTATCTTAATCTTGGATTTCCCACATGATGTAGAGAATAAATTTGTTTTTTCCAGTAAAAGGGTCTTTATATGACTTAATGGGGCTTTGGGCTATCCACCTTTTGGGAGATGAATCAAATTGTCAGTTTCAGTGCTTTATGCAATTAGTCTTACCAAACTTATTCTTTGTAGTAAAAAGGTCTCTATGACTTAGGGGGTTGTGTGTGATCCACTTTTTGGGAGATGTTTCAAATTGTCACATAGTCTGTGTGTTTTTGGCAATTAGTGTTACCAGACTTTTTGAGTCGATGTAGAATCCAGTGCCTGACTCTGCTCTTTGAGGAATATATGTAATGCCTTCAAGAATTAACTCAACCTTGAGTCATACATGGAATTTTAATTTGCGAGTATGTGTGACACTCCTAAGTCAATTGTGAGTCGTATTGACTGTACGAATCTGACTTGCAAGTTTTGTGACTTCACTTTTTGACCTGATTTCACAACAGACAATGGAGAAATCTGTCACCTATTCATAATTCATGGCATTTGTACTTGTATGTAGAATGATATTTGAGTTTCAAACAAGCTATTATTGAATATCTGCATTATATGGACAATGGACTCCAAAGTTTCATATTTTTAATCCTTGCACAAGCATGGAAACTGGGTAAGAAGCCACATAGCTCCTCTTCACTCATCCCTAGGTGCACTTTGGCCTACCAACTTCTATCTTCTTCAACAAAAATTAACAAATTCTGAAGCAACTTTAGGTCCATGCTTTACATGCTAACGGATGGCAAGTTGAGAGAGTTTTGATTCTTTATTGACTTTTGGTCCAGGCTCTCCACTGTTGTGCCTCTAGGCAACACCTTATACCCTGTATAGGAGTTTTTTGCCTCCCTTAATTTATCTGGTTGGATGTCCAAGGCCATATTATTGATGTTACCATTGTAAATTTCATCCTGAGTTGATGCTGACAATATATAATATGTTATTCTTTTGTTAAATAGCAAGGAAGTTATGGTCTATAAAGGCAGTCATGTACAAGTCACTTCTTATGCTTATAATTTTTTTATTAATTACAGGCTCATTAGAAGACAATAGTCACATGTCTTTTAGAGTCACGTATTCAGGGATTTTTATAACACTTCATACGTTATAGATATGTCCTCTCTTCTAAGGAATCATTATCATCATAAAGTTATTTAGATTCCTCTGTTACATTTAAGGGCATATGAGTCATGTCCTACGGTTGCAGAGTGCACTCTAGTTGTCTTGGTTGCAGAATGCATCCTATATCATCTTCGAGGCAAGAAAAGTGCCACCCAAGCTCATTATGTACTCAATATTACAGTATATAAGTAAAAATAGTCTTTTTAACGAATACTATGGTCAGTTCTCAATAGTTGAGTGCAAAATTTGTTATGTTCCAGGTTGTGGTATGCTTTAAGCTAGCACCTTTTATACCAGCAAGTGTCAAGTTAAATCTTTTTATTACTTATGTTTATCTAAAACTATCTGGAGTATATAAAAAATATAGATTACATTATAATTAAATTATTTATTCTATTATTTTCAAAATTTCGTTCTTCTCCTTGCATTCATCATATTGACAAATCAGTAGCTTCAATTTGTATGTGCAGGCACAATCAGATGTTAAAGGGACTGAGGATGAATATTTGAGACTTGTTGATATTGATGTTAACATTGTTCAAAGTCTCCTGGACTCGTTCTCTTCACAACAAGGCCCGCCAGGTCCTGCATCAAATTTACTTGGATCGATGGGGTTTCAGTTGCCTGATGATTCTAAGAGGAGAGAATGAGAATTGTGATAGCATTATGAAGGGCTGCTGTTAAATTTTGCAATCTCTCTGGATCTAGAGAATCAAGTATATATTGCTCTGAAGGGGAAAATATGGTTGGTATTCTGATAGTGACATATTGCCCCTCGGAGGATTTATATAGGTCAGAATATTTTCTAAATATAGTATATACAGTTATACAAAACATTGTGGTTGTACGTTGCACATTTGAGGATTTATATAGGTCAAACTAGATTCCTAAAATGCAGTATATAGTATATAGTATATACAGTTCTACAAAAGCTCCTTAAGTGAACCTGTCTGATCTATTACTTGTGCATTGTCTGCTGACAGCCATTATCGAAGAAAATAGAGGCATTATCGAATGAAAAATAGAAGAGCTCACCTGCACAATTGCAATATGCAAAATGCGGCCTCGAAGACCAACTGCAATTGAAGCAACTGCCTTAACTGCCGATCTAGTAAGGAATCAAAGAACCATTCCAAATATTGTGTTTGATTTCCCACATGCTATAAGTCTTGTTTGAAGAGGCATGAATAAGCCTATCATCCAAAAGTTTCTGTGAATCATTTGCAGTAAGCTCTGCATGTTTTGCTCAAAAAAAAATTGAGAAGATTCAGAATTCCCACAGCTAGAAACAAAGTTTCACTCCTAATGTTATTTATATAGTCCTTATAGCCATTGGCCAATGCCTACAATATCTTCTGGAATTGGGGTTAAATCATTGGTCAGTCTCTATTTATGCAAGATAAAATCTCTAGGTTATAAATTGTTTAGAGAATAATGAGACGATAATGGAACCTTGTAGCAAGTTTACTTATTTATGTTGACAGCAGAGGAATACATGATACATCGATTGCCTATTATCACAAGAATAACTATAAGAAACAATAGCAATACATATGCATGAAATGCTTTTCAATATTCTGTACAATATTATTTTTTCCATAAATTATCTGCAGTTTTAGCAATTCTTCAATTTTTCAGAGAGCAATTTTCTTGAGAGGAAAATGTCAAGAAGATATCAGTTGTTAAATACTAGTGAAAACAAGTATTCTTGGCTCAGGGCTTCCAATGATCAACAAAAAGTTTTATCTTTCAGAATAAAAAACAGAGAGATTAGGCTGTAGTGTAAAACTAACTCACCTAGACTAAACATGGCCATCCTAAGCCTTGCATCTGATAAAATCGTTATAGAACCTTCAAGAATATTAGGCATGTCAAAATGCCACCTGCACATCCCAGTATCCAAATTAATGTCAGAAAATTTATTGCTGGAATTAAGAATATAAGAGCTAAAAATAAATGAGTGATAAGATGAAACTCTCTTTAATGAACCAGCTTGTTTTGGACAAACAATCTTACGGAGAATATGTTTAATCATGAGAGCAAGAGCCTTTACGAGAATTGTATATGAGACATTAACACATGTGATGGGACTCTAGCTTGTAATTAGATATAGGTCACTGCCATTTGGGATGAGTTTAATAAAAACCTTATTTAAAATGCATCCCATCGATTGCTTGCAAATGTTATGCTTCTTCAAATGATCAGCCTTCAAACTCAAATTTACATGCCTTCAACCAGCAATGAAATGGCAATGAAAACTCAGATTTTAGGAGTGGAAATGATCGATGTTTGGAAGATGATGATATAATGGATGGTTGGAGATGCTAGTGATTTAACGTTACAATGATCCCCATAAGGAGGCAATACAAAGCAGATAATTAAAATAACACACATGGATTAACATACTTACCGGTTCCATGATATTAAACAAGAAATTCATAATAGGTGAGAAAAATTGAAGCTAACAGAAACACCTAATTAACTCATATAAAAACTTACAAGCTAAGATGTAACTCCAAGAATATAGCCTCTATAATGGAAGGGATAGCTACGTACCTTTCCCACTTAATCTTAACTGGATAAAAATACCTTATCTTGGCAAAGCTTGGTCAATGCCTCAACATGTAGACTTTGAAGATCTTCCAAACCAGAAATCTCCAGCCCATCAAGATTCTCACTCTACAATATAAAGAAAATGCATGTCTATAGTTAGCTGGAAGAAAGAAACAATGTATCTGGTCATAAGAAAGAAACATTGTAATAATGCATGCATTTTACCTTATTGAGCTCCTCTCTGTTTCGAGAATAGTTTAATATTCTCTACTAAACAGGGCCAACCACGTGAAGGTGGAAGCTCATATGGACCCTCCCCCCCCTCACATCACTCTCAATTCCCCATACCCAATGCATGTGCTTGGAAATTAATGATATTTTGTGCGAACATCGTGAGTTTCTTTTCTTAAAGGAATTACGTGCATTCGATCATTAATTAGTTTATAGCATTCATTAATTAACTCATTCATTCATTCATACATAGAAAAAAATAAATAGTTGAAGACATTACTCCATAATATCAAAAATAATATCCGAGGACAATGCATAAAAAAATAATATAATAGTGTACTTATTGCAATCACTACTTTTTTTGGCGCTTTTTTCTCTCCACATATTCTCTAAGTGTGACATCCTCTTCTACCAATTGTTTTTTGTTTCCTATGCCCTCTGTAGCTGCCTGTGATCGTGTTTGTCGATGGGTCGTGTGCTCATGACGTGTATGTGGCTGCTGTAAGGTGCGAGGATGTACTGGAAAAATGAAGAAATATTAATTACTTGACGTGTTTTTATTATTATCATTGTAAGTCCTTCATTAAGAAAAAAACATTAGAGCGGTGCTTTGTACCTGGAAACTCATGGGTGACATGAATTTCATGCGTTTGATATTCTAATGCTGCCTCAAGTTGCACATGAAGACCCTCTGCATTAAAACATCAACACTTACAACAATATAGTATTTTCAATTTAATATTTGAGACTTTAATCCATACTAGTTTTTTTTTAACACAGGAATATTTATTACCTGGATTTCGATCAACATGAACTCCAATATCTCTTTCTCCTCCATCCTCCGCATTTTCTCTACTTTCGTTGTGCGGCTTAACACAAAGAGACTCAATATTTTATGTACTAGTTTATTAATGAATATAAAACACAATGAATCAATCTTAAATAGAATTTGCTTATTGTAGTTACCTGTTCGCATGATGTATCACTGGAAGACTTTGCTTGGCTACCACAGCTACTTGTTCGATGTTCAACAACACCTAAAAACCCTCGTTGGTAGCCGATCCTCATGTCTTCCTCCGTTGGCAAATCGTGGAATATTTGAGCCTATAATTTTCAATTAGATCATCATTGTTGTTGTTATATCATCATGAAAACAATTTTAAATGCAATCTATAATTTCTATACAATAAAATAATTATTGATCATACTTACGATTCGTGCTTACAGGTTGGAATATCCACCAGGGCCAAGCTTGTGTTGCCCATGTTTTTCTATTCTTGCTTGGGTGGCCTTCGACGTATCTGGTAGCCTATAAAAGTAATTTTAAATACGTTAAAAATTGCAAAAAAATGGAAAATAAAGTGTAATAAACATATAATTGCATTGCCGAAAGTATTGCATACCTTCTAGCTGACTCGAGTACTGGCTTGCCCGCTATTTTCGCAGCTTTCTCCCTTGAATCATCCAGCAAGCATTTCCACTCCCTTGTTGGAATCATTGGAGGGAGCTCATACTTTGGATTAATTGCTAAGTTGTTCTGATATCCCTCCCGTACATAATGTAAATGTTGGCCAGCTTTTTCGAGAACCGTTTTTCGGTTGAAGGTTTCGGCACCAAAAAACCCAACCAAGCGAGCAATAAGCTCATCTTTCAAAACTTTACTCTGCCAATTCCACCATGTGTGTATAGTGGGCCCAAACAGCTCTAAAGACCAATCATTAAGATGTTTATAAAAGACATCATTTCCTACAAAAACGAGTATGTGTTAATTAGTGTAAAAAGAATGATGCATAATTACATTCCAATAAAATTATAATATATAGTTAAAACATTTTGTAAATAGTACTTGGAATCTTCTCCATCTTGTAGGGAATGAGATTTTCACCCACCAAAAAAGTAGTCTCAAATGTTCTCGTGCTAGTGACACGGAAAGATCCAGGAACTGCTGGGACAGTAGCATCAAAGTCATGCTCTTCTCCATGTACCGGCCACTGATCCTCGCCGACACTCTCATGCCCCTGATCCTCGTTGGCACTCTCATGTTCCATCTGGGGTGTCTCATTTTGTGTTTCCGACTGGCCAGACGGCAACGATACATGATCAGTGGCGAAGGGGGTGTCATGCTCAATGGTATCAGCATGCCTCTCACCGGGGAAAAAATATTCCTGTAGAAACAAATAATATTTTAGTTACTCATATACGAATAGGAAAAAAATTTCATTTGGAATAGACTTATAATTAAAGAGTTTGCAGCTTACATCCAAGCACTTTACTTTAAGCAACACACGATCTATCTTTGCTTGAGTCTCATCCTGCATCATTTGTGGATCCGATATAAGTAGATTGACGACCTCCTGATTTAATTTTGTTTTTCTTTTTGAACTACATCCCGGATATTATTTGAATTCTTGAGGTCAACATCATCAAGAATGTGCCCCAAATCCATATCCTTCGGATCCGTCTATAGATAAGTATCATCCGACATAAACATAGAAAACATTAATATCAATTTGAAATCGTTAATATAATTAGATAACATAAATATGTATAAATACAGTTTCTGAAATTCACAACGTGCTATATACCTGCTCATGACCCGACGAGCATGGCATGCTAACATCTGTCGACATATCATCTATCATGGATCTCTTTCCTCGACCCTCAGCCTACAAACAAAATATTGACCACGTTGATATCATAATTAAACAAATGTACTTTATAAAGAAGCAGGTAAGTAAAAATGTGGTATATATACATGTTGCCTGTAGGGGGGTGTCGGCCTCCTAGGCTCCATTGGGGACTTGCCCCGATCAGCTGACTGCAACAAAGTAATTAAAAACATTAATTTCGAACTGAAACTAATACACGGGGAAAATCTTATTTAAAAACATATTTAAATATTGACCACATTGATATCATAATTAAACAAATGTACTTTCTAAAGAAGCAGGTAAGTAAAAATGTGGTATATATACCTATCGCCTGTAGGGGGGTGTCGGCCTCTCAGGCTCCATTAGGGACTTGCCCTGATCAGCTGACTGCAACAAAATTAATTAAAAACTCTAATTTTGAACTGAAACCAATACACGGGGAAAATCTTATTTTAAAACATCTTTTTAAAAAAATTAATGGAAAACATATTGCGAAATTGATAACATAAATATTACAGGTTTTGTGAAATGTTATATGTACCACTCCCAAAGTATCTGCATATGTATCTATCCGATTCAAATTGTAACTGATCAGCAACTCTTCCCCTGAAATCATGCCCAAAAACTTCATGCAAAACAACCTCGCTTATAGGGAAAAACCCTAATTCAACAAGCGCATAGAAAAATCAGCTAGCAGATAAAATATAGATCCTTTATTAAACCTTTTGGAATCATTGTGATCCTCTCCTTATGGCGCATTCTATCATACAAAAATGTTTGAAATTTACCCAAGAGATAATGCAAAAAACCCTGATACAAAATAGGTTTCCTTATAGGGAGACCCTAGCTCAATAAGAGGATTGATTTTTCATCTCAACATAAAGCATGTAGGTCTTCTTAAGAATGTTTTTGCAAAAACATTATCCTCATCCCATAACGCAATAACTAATCCAAATATTTGGCACTTTACCCCCAAACCATTCCAAAACCCTAATACCAAAAGCAGGTCCCCTTGTAGAGAAACCCTAACCAAACATAGAAAGGTTGAAGAGAGATAGTAAAACCATAAAACCCAAGAAAATAACTTCTTTCACATGCTCCTTTTCTCAACAAGATTTTCACTAGAATAGACTTGATGATTTTATTATGAAATGAGGTGCTTTGATGGTTTATTTATACCCTCTCTTGGAGGTTTCTTAGAACACATAAGGCCGACCCATACATTTTCAACATGAACTAGGAGAAAAATACATCTCTTGGAGGGCTTCATCACTTCTCTAATCCATAAGCACATTTACACACACATTATTAGGGTTTTTTATGCACATAAAAATGGGCTTTGAATCCCACAAGCATGGATTTTTATGCATAACTTTTCATACATTTTCTATGACACATGGAGGATGTTTTGCTGCACGTTGTAGATGAATTGATGGAACCACAAAACTCCTCTTATCCGTTCACCTATAACCTTGGAACCTATCACAAAAAGCCCTTCATCAATAGAAATCTCTCTAAATCCCTACATCTCTAGATTGATATCTATACAGATCTATACAAGAATCTCTATACGGATACTGTGATTGGAATCTGATGCTGATGCTATGCTTATGCTGATGCTGCTAGCCAGTATGAGGAGAGGGCACGGATGATGTGTAGTCTCCAGAGTGAGGTGTACCAATTAACCTAAAAACTTATCCATGCATGACAAGCAAGGAGGTGCCAACTGACAAGAATGAGAGATGTGAACCAATGGATGGTGGATGGATAGGTAGACACGTTTTTTAATCCATTAGATACAGATGTTCTGTTCAGTTCATATATGTAAAATCTATATACTACGTTCAATCATTACTCCATCCCGACAAACTACTTTCCTTATTAAGATAATATTAGCTTCCATGGAATTAGTAGTTGCATATTACTTATACATCTTGAGTGTTAATAGATTTGGTTACCACTGTTTCCTGGTATGATAGAGCTTATTGTAAGAAACTGAACTATTGTATAGAACGTATCACTTACCTAATGGTTGTTATTTTTAACACCTATACTTGGAATACAAGTGGATTACTAGTACAATATCTATTCACGCAGGCTAAGAGCTCCTGGTCACCGGCAAAAGGGTAAAGGAAGGTTTATGGGAAAAGAAGGATAAGGCTTCTCTTCTTACAAAAGGGTAAGGGCCTACGATGGTGAGACTATTTAAAGGCTTCTGGTTGATTCTATTGATGATTTTTTATCCTTATATGAACACATGGAAGATGTGTAAATGAGAGCAGAACCAAATCAAAATAGCTCAATGTCACTTACTGAAGACATTTGGAATGGAATGGTAGCGGACTGAATCTTCTCCAAATCAAAATGGCGGACTACTCCAAATCGACGAAATGGCATACTGCTCCAAATCGAAATGACGGACTGCTCCTTCTACCTACTTTGTTTCTTAAACCCCTACCCATGCTCTAGCCACCTCTATCCTACCTATTGAAGATGAGGAAAATCCTTCCCTAAAAAAGTATCCTCAATTTAGGGATAAACAATTTACCCTCGTCCGGCTCGGTCAAATGATCAATACTCAAAATAGAACAGGACTAGACACACCGAGCCTCCCCCCCCCCCGGGGGATTGCTCAACGACTCCACAGAACGGTCAACGGATGGAACAATAGGGAAAGGAACTTGGGATAGAAATAGGATTGCTAGAGATTTATCGAACTAAGGGGAAAATGGATTTGTTCAGTAATCTGAATTAGAACAGGAAATGGACAAATCAACCACAGGATCATCAATGGACTCAGAATCTGGGACGGTAAGGAAATTATAAGGTCAAATTCCTCCGAACTATAAAAGCCATCAGAATCGGGCACTGAAAGGCAATAGAAATTGGAACCCGGACCATATATAGGACCACCAACGGGGAATTGTATTGCAAAGTTTGGTGTGTTGTTTAGGTGGTTTTTAATTTTTTATGAGCATAATTTTTTTATTTTAACCGTGAAAAAATGTCCTTTATATCATCAAATATAAAAAGTATCCATGGTACATTCAATTTTTCAACTTTTCAAACCAAGGAGAATGACAAGAATTAGATTTGTAATTGAGTTGTGGATGTTGATACTTTTGTTGGGATAGATTTTACATGGGTTCAAGATGGGTATTGTGGTATTTTTCTCTCTAGTGTATTTAAATATTTAGTTATAAAGGTACTCAAAAGGATTTCTAACATGGTCTTTGGTGGGTGTATTGTCATATTTAATATTAAACCCCCATTATTTATAAGATTAAGTATTGGATTTATTAATAGAAAGTGGAGGGACATTCATGTTCAAGGATCCATGGTGAAACAACCTTGACTAGGTTATGTCCTACAATTTTGGGAACATCGAGTATGTGTTAAAGAAAAACTTCCTCAGAGGTCATGATTTGTACACAAAGTATCACAATATTTTGAGTGGTGGGATCTTCAACTCAAATTTTGAACAATGGAGGGTACAAAGGAATATCGTTGATGGTCACTTCAACTCATAGAGATTTTGTTAATTCATGGTAGTGTATTGACATTATGTATCAATACGAGGCTTATATATCCATGTCTATAGAAATATGTGACAATAAAAAATCTATCCATCTAAAATAAAAATAATCTGTCATTTGTATATTGTATACATTGAAAAATAAGTTGTTTCTCTTTGTGTATTATTTACATTGAAAATTCTCCTTTTTACTGTGTACACTGAAAATGGGTGGTTTCTCTTTTGTATTGTGTATATTGCAAATTAGGTGACATATAATTTTTTGTTAGTTAGGGTTTTATTGATGGTATTAAGATTGTGTATGATCTTTCATCCTTGTCGCAATTAAATCTAGCTTTTTTGAATTGTGTTTGGCCTAGTTGGCCCTAGTTGGTTTTCAACTTTGGCATAGGGATTACAAAGAATATTTCAATAGATACCCACTAGCCTAATAATTGTACCAATGTTCATGGTTGTAAAAAAGATAACTTTGGTAGCAAGAATGGTACCACTAAAGGTGTCAATAGAGTTTATCCTGAAGGTGTACTACACGGTACTATTGAACCTAATGAAATCACTATTGACACCTTTGTCTTTAAATATGACATACTATAATATGTTTCAATAATAAACCCTTTTGGATTATTTTTATGGGAATTCCCCCTGAACTTCTGATTGTGGGATAGGTCAAATAGGTTTGGAAACCATATAACTATATATCCACATTCACATATTAACTAGAGGATATTTTTATTGTAGTTTATAAAATTTGGTCTTAATATTGGTATATTTCAAATTATGTCATCAACATTCTCCATGACATTACTAACATTGCCCCCTTTCCCTTATGGTCTTAATAATGATCATCATTGACATCATCATCGTTGTCAGCATTGTCATAATCATAATTTTCATTCATATCATTCTCACTGTCATTGTCGTATTTGTCATCATAGTCATTATCATCATCGTTATCATCGCCAACCCTTTTCCATGAGGCATGCATGGCACCATGCATTAATAGAATTGGTGTTTTCGTATTTAAGAACCTGGAATGTTGAAGTGAATTTATTGATTGACATTCAAATACTTTCAGCATAAAATAATTGTAATTTAAATAGTATGCCTACATATTGTTAAAGGATTTTTAAGCATTTTTTATGTTAATGATCATTTTTCTTTTCCGTCTAGACTTCAAATCATGTGTCCATATAATAATTGAAACCCAAATACCTTGTTAGTGCCAAAAGGCCTTTTCAGCAATATAAATGTAGGTAGAATCTCCATTGTAAGAAAACCTTTCATTTTTCAAATTCAAGTGCATTTCTTTAATAATTCATAGCATGCCTCTCTTTCATTTCACATTGATAGCTAGACGAGGATCATTGAATATATTGCGTTATCTCCTTGCTCCAAATCAGCTACATCTTGAGGTACTTGAGAGATTGACTTGTCTTGCTAGGTTTGCACAAATTTGGATGCATGGAGGTGTCCATGAAGATAATTATATGAAATTATATTATATCACCAATAAAAAAGGAGTAGGATAATGCTTTATTTTCTATTATTAAAGGGGAAATGAATATAACAATTGAAAAACATGAAATAACACCTAACGAGATTACTAGGGTATTCAAGAATTAAACATTGAAAATCATGGTATAATCCATGTCCTACATGAAGATTTCATTTACCTCTATCCCAAGGCAAAAAATCCTATGGAGGATACGTCTCTCGGATTATCTTGGAATCCTATCAACACTTATTATATTCATAGATGGAGTGATAGTGTATTTGTATTTCAAGAAGTGTCGACGGTCAATCCCAACCCATCACCATGTGTTTCAGTTCATGATTCAGTCCTACGAATGTGAAGGGAGTAGGCTCTTTCTATAGGTTCCTTCCAAAACTAGCACACATTAGTCAACAAAACACCTCGTGAAGGGGAGAAATATTAGGATGGAATGCTATCGGTTCAAGGTGATTGGAAAACCAAATCCTAAATCATGTAAAAGGAAAAATATTTGGCAAGGAATAAATGAGTAGAGATTCCATGACATACCGTGTAATCTAGCCCAACCTAATGTTATGGGAAGGCATGAACAAATACTATAGTGTGATGAGTGATGACAACAACTACAACTACAACATGGTAAGGAATTATATTAACTACAACATTGCAT
>LPNX010041740.1:273547-287406 GCA_001517045.1 Pseudotsuga menziesii
AGGACTACATCTATTTATATGAGTGTGTGTGGGAAATGAACCTAAGAGACGGATATGCAACGGTGCTTTCCATGTTAAATAGTTGACCAATTAAAGGCGACGTAGCTTAAGAGACGCTTACTAACGCGCCATCGCTTAACAAACGGTTATGAGAATAGCCGTCACTTAACCGACGCTTGTGGCCACATTTACAAAAAAAAAATGTATCCTTGTGATTTTTGGTAAGATTAAAAATAGAAATCCACGCGCCGTCATATTTTTTCGTCGGATTTTGGATCGAAATGTAGTAGTGTCGCTTGTTTAATTTCCTACTCTCAAAATTTATTGGGTGTTCATATTGCATTAGTACTACTCCCAACCCCTAACCTAAAGCATCACATTCTATCACGAATGGTTTGGAGAAGTCTGGGATAGCTAATATAGGTGTGGAGGACATAATTCCTTTCAAGTCATCAAAACATTTTTCCGCTTCTTCACTCCATTGGAATGCATTCTTTTTTAGAATGTTGGATAAGGGTGTGGTTTTGTGCACATAATTCCTAATGAATCTTCTATAGTATCCAGTTAGACCGAGGAATCCCCTTAACTTGGAGATGTTAATAGGTTTGGGCCAGTTTGTAATTGATTTGATTTTTTCTGGATCTACCTTGACTGCTTCTTTAGATATTACGTGCCCAAGATAGCTCACTTCTTCTTTACCGAACTTGCATTTGGACATATTGGTGTAGAACTGATTTTCTTTTAAAATAGAGAGTACTTATTCTAGGTGTGTGAGGTGGTCCTTCCATGTCTTATTGTATATAAGGATGTCATCAAAAAACACAAGTACAAACTTCCTTAGGAATGGCTGAAATAGGTTATTCATGGTTGCTTGAAATGTCATTGGAGTGTTAGTTAGCCCAAAAGGCATTACCTTAAACTCGTAATGTCCTTCATGGGTTCGGAAGGTTGTCTTCACCACATTTTCTAGACTTACTCTAATTTGGTAATATCCTAACCTTAAGTTTAATTTTGAAAAGTACCTTGCTCCATGTAGTTCATCCAACTTTTCATCGATAAATGGAATGGGGAATTTGTCTTTAATAGTTATCTTGTTTAGTCCTCTGTAATCGATGCATAACCTAAATGACCTATCCTTCTTTCATACCAGCACTACTGGTGCAGCATAAGGACTCCAAATTTCTGTAATCATTCCACACTTAAGTAAATCATGGATTAATCTTTCAATATCTGTCTTATGATGGTGTGGGTACCTATAGGGTTTAACATTGACAAGGCTTGATCCAGGCTTGATTTCGATGACATGATCAATCTTCCTTTCTGATGGTAACTCCATGGGAAGGTCTTCAAATAATTTTTTATTTTATTTTTGGATTAATCATTGGATCTCTAGATGACCTGGTTTAACTACTTCTGAAGTTAATAATTCCATCTCTTTGCATTGTACGACATACGTTGGTGCTCCCTTTCGAATTAGCTTCTCCATTTTGTGGGATGACACAATTTGTGTGCGAGGGGGTTGCAACCCATACAATTTGTATCTTTCTCCTTGCCATTTAAAACTTATAAAGTGTTATTGGTAGTTTGTTAAGTAGGTACCTAGTTTTTTCAACCACTGAATTCCTAATACTGCAACAACTCCTCCTAAGGGTACTGCGTAAAATTCTGACTCAAGGTTAGAGTCTTGTATTTGCAGCTTAACTTTGTGGCATTTTCCCACTTTTTCGATCTTCTTTCCATCTGCTACCATTACCTTCATGTTGGGTACTGGATATATGAAAAGTTTAAGCCCCTTTGCAACATTAACATCGATGAAATTATGGGTACTTCCTGTGTCGAATAGGACGACAACATTGTTATTTTTTATATGTCCTTTAAATTTTAATGTCTGTGGTTGGTGTATTCAAGTTATGGCTGTAATTGATATTTTGGGTGTTTCTTCATCTTCTGAATCTAACGAAGGATTTTGTGATGTCATGTGTTTCTTCTATGTCGGATTCCTCACTATCTGATTTGTCTTCCTCTTCTGCTTTGCATTGATATAATTTCTTGGTTGTCTCTTTTTTTAAACATATGTGTCTTGGGTCCCACTTCTCTCTGCAATATTTACACTTTCCTTCTTTCATTTGTTGTACTTATAAAGTGGTTTAGTTGTCACTTCTTAGATGTGGTGGCTGGTATTTGGTGTCGCTTTTGGTATTTTGGATGGACCTTTGATCTTTGTCATGGTTCTTGTTCCACGTCTTTTTCAATTTTTCCTCAAAGATTTTTGCCTTGCATCTCGCTTTGTCCAAGGTTGATACATTTAGTAGCTATAGTTCATCTCTAATATAGGGTTTTAGTCTGTACACATAAGTCTAGAGGCGTTGACTGCCTGTGATTTCCAGCACACGTGTCACCAGGGCTTCCCATTCATCGATGTCACCTTTTTGCTGCAGTCTCGTGAGTTTTTCGAAGAAGTCTTTTTCTTATAAATCTTCAAAACTCTTAAAGAAAACATTTTTGAACGTTTTCCACTTGTGCTTAATTGTATGTGTTGTAACCTTCCATGACATGTACCAATTGTAAGCCCGATCTCTAGTTGCATCGAGACATATTTTATCATTTCTTCGTCAGCTGTGATATTGTGTATGGAAAAAAATCATCTGCCTTGTTGATCCACCCCATGCTCCATTTTGTGTCACCATTGAATTTTGACAATTCTGACATGGTTTTCATTTGGTATCCACTTCTTTTTGGAGGAGAGAGCGACTCTTCATGATTTGGAGAGTGATCGTGATCGAACTCTTCTTGTGGAATTTCTCTTATGGGAGGAATTCTCTTATGATGGCTTGAATTTGAAGATGGTCGGTCTTCCTTTGATACCTTGCACACTAATGTGGTATTTGTGTCTTCCAAATGTTGCTAGAATTTTCTTAATACGAATTCAAACAATACTGTGATTTCCCTTTTTACACCTTCCATCTCCCAAGATATTGCTTCGTTGAGTTCTTTTTCGACAGTCTCTGATAATTCATTTTTTCCTTTGTGTAGTTTTGTTTCAATTTGGTTGAGTCTTGAGTGTAATCCTGCAAGATTTTTAGAACCTTGGGCTTGGTTACTCTCTAATTTCACCATTCTTTCTTTAATTTCATTCATCTCCGACATTTTTCTTGTGCAGGGAGGAATTTTTGTTTAAAAAGAATGGTGATTTTTTTTAAATAATAATTAATTATTATATAATAATGTTTTTATTATTATTTAATATAATAAACAATTTAAAATATTATAATATATATATTATATTATATAATGTTTTACTTTTTTTTTTGTAGGTCGTGGAAATTGGAGCGCATAGAGGAGAGGTCGCATGGGTGGATGAGGTGGCAGATGGAGGAGGAGGCGAAGGATGTGGCGGATGTGGTGGATGGATGAGGTGGCAAAGGATGTGGTGGATGCAGGGGCGAAGGATGGTAGAGGGAGCAAGGAGGAGGTGGCCAGCAAGGAGGTGGAGAAGGGAAGGGAGGTGGGAGATGGAGGCAGGTAGAATGGCGACGGGTGAAGAAGCGGAAGGGAGTGCATTGGGCGATGGAGGAGCGGATGTGGAGGATGGAGGAGGAGTGCATAGAAGGGAGGATGGGGTGCACAGAGATGGGAGGATGGAGTGCGCAATGAGCAAAAAGGTGGAGTGCGCAGTGAGCAGAATGGTGGAGTGCGGTGGTGGAGGTTGATTCGAGTTGTGGAAGGTGCCAAGGAGCCGATGGCTCTGATACCACTTGGAGCAGAAAAAATTTTCTAAACCCACATGATTCGTATTTTAAACCCACAATGAAATGATAATTGAATAATATGATGGTTCTCTTTATAATAATGGAGATAACCTTTTATAGGTTTAAAAACACCACTTGATGAATTGGTGTCACCCTACGTTAGTTTACTAACTCTATATTTAATATTTAAAATAATGGCTTATAATTATTTAGATACATAACAAGTTATCTCTTTCTCAAACCATGTAGATTATTTACGTGAAATGAATACTCTCTTTTTTGCGGAATTGAGAAAAGTATATTGCGGCATAGGTTTATCTCTTTTCTGGACCAAAGGGACTAAACTTACGGAAAAGGAACACCCGGTATGAGCTTAGTTTTCTATTTTCCGTGCTCTAGACCCAAACATGAAAAAGATTCCAAGCATATTTTATGTCTTTGTCATGCTCACAAAACCTAAAGAACAAAGAATCAATTTTACTATTGTAAGCCCCATTTCTCGTAATCAAATGGATATTGCCGATTAATCTTGCCTTCCTTCACACTCGTTAAAATCAGTCTATATGTCATTTATAAAGCTGCTTTGGTTTGGTATTAGTTTACCCCTTTTTTGGATCTTACCGACTAAGTACGAAAAAGTTATACCTTAGTCCTCCAGGAGCTAAGAGAGTTCTTATGTGGATTGTTTCATACTTTTTCAGCATCAGGAGACTAAATTGTATGGAAAAGAACCCCCCTAGAGTCTTCTTCAAAGTTTTCATACTCTCAAAACTATCAAAACACCAACAAGCATCTACTAGTTCGGGATCGTAAAACCCAAAAATCAATAAATATCAAGCATTATTCTCTCCCCTCTTCACACTTGTCAAAAATTAAAAGAGATTTGAGTTGAATTTCTTGGAATTGTTAAACTTAACAAGAAAGATAAGGAATAATTTCTCTTTTTGGGTTATAAAAAGTGGTAGCATGTCATCCTTGAAAAAAGCACTCTCTGGAATTTTCGATACTCATGTATCATTTTCCAATTTCAGCTCAGCTATTACTTCGAGCTTTTACTCCTCCACTTGTCATTTATACATGGGGAATATAATCATGTCTCCTACATGAAAAATAAGTCTAGTTGTCATATCTGTCATGCTCATTGTTCAAGGATCAGCACCTTTATCTGATTATCCTAATTCTCGTCATTATCATCTCTGATATTTCCTTGTGTCTACCTTCCCTCATCCAGTTTCTTAGTCACTTTGGTTATTTGTTGAAGGATTCGTTACCTTCCTCCTCACATCATGGTTTCTCATCAGCACCTCCTAAAGACGAATACCTAGATTTTTTATGATGGTACCTTAGGATTCACTACCCTTATTGGTGAACTCCTTTGCTTCAGTTGTCAGCATCACTTATTTACTCACATTATGTTGAGATCCTTTCATGTTTGACTTTATCTTATCTATTCACATGGTATGGATTGTACTGGTTCCTTTGGATTTGGACGAACAACTTAGCTTCATACCTCTATAACCTAAGTTGTGCAAGATTGTGTTATGTTCAACAATACTACTTCCATATTTTTGAAGACTCATCACTGTATATTGTGGCTTTGATCCATCTTTGTAATATACGTGGCCTTGCTGCCCATAACATATGATGTAATAAAATATTGTAAAGGATCTAGTGTTCATCTTTATTTAACTATGATTTTGTATATGAATTTGATATGTATTGTTTCAGGTACCTCTCTGTAGCCTTGGTAACTGATTTCTCCAAGAATAAAGTTTGTAATGTAATTAGGCCATTGCTTCCCTCTGACCTGACACATTAGGGGGCATATTTTATCCTATAAAATGGAACTTCTCCCTCTGAGTACTGACACTCAATGTGTCGAAACACAAAAGGAAAAAATGGATAGAAGTGGCCAAAACATAATTGATGTGCATGACATTTAATACATAATCCTCTTAACAGCATGACCTATTTTTTATAAGGTCATTAGGGTAAATTTGTGACTATTTCCATTGCAACCCGGGTATCATTCACAAGTATTGACATTGCAACCCGTGTATACATGATTAGGGTTGGAATTTGTGGGTTTCCCTTATCAAAGTCGTGTATCATACACGACTTGCTAGTATTAATAGTCGTGAGTGCCTTAAATCAAAATTAAAAAAATATAAACAAGTTTAGTCGAGGACAGTTGGTTCCTTAATCATAACTATCCCAACTTCCCCAACCATCTCAACCTTCGTAACCTCTCTCTTTCCTCATGTATAAATAGAGGGCATGGGTTCAGGCTAAACATCATTCAACTCTAGAGAAAATTTACGCTGGTGGATTTCCTTTAGAGATCTTGGAGCAACAGAACTCAATTTCCTTGGATAGCAAAGGAGCACTTGTTTCAGATACTCATTGTAATCTTACCTCGATTGTTTATCAATAAGGAGAGTCTTTCTTCCAATTTGTCTCTTTGTACTCTTATGTATTATGATTTATGAATTGTCTTGTTATTTCATTGCAAGCATATTGTTTCATTGATCATCTATATAATATATTAGATCTTGCAAAAACTATCTTTCTCTTTGCACGTGTTGGAGATTCCCTAGAAGCCATGGAAGCAATTTGAAGTGAAGAAGAAAGATAGGATCGACCGTCATAAGCAAGGTACACTTGATTTCTTCCATATTTCTCTATCAAATTCTGAAATGGCTTAATGTCTGCAAGTTTATTTAGTACATTGGTAGCCCTAGAGACCCTAGGTTATAAGGTTGTATTCTCCTTAACAACACCATGAAAGTCACTTTCAAAATAGAATGATGACCGAGTTCACTACTTTTCTAGGGTTTAAACATGACCACTCATCTTCCTTTTACCCATAGGCGAATGTCTAGGTAGAAGCTATTAATAAAACATTAAAGACTATTCAAAAGAAAACTATTAATGAAAGTAGGTGAAATTGGCATATTATTTTGTATCCTATACTTTAGGCATATCGAACGACAGTTAAGACTGCTAGATGGTTCTCCCATTTCCAACTCGTTCATGGAGTAGAAGCATCTACCTCAGCTGAATGTGATATACAATCTCTAAATATTACAATTCATGTGCTACATGACACTTCAGACATAGAGTAACATCTGTTGCATCTAGAACACTAGATGAACAATGAAGAGATGCGTTAACATCAAACAAAACAAACAAAGAATGGGTCAAAAACCAATATGACAAAGCAGTCAAACCTAGGGTGTTTTCTAAAGGAGAACTTGTATTGGTTAATGACCAGGATAAGGAACAGGGGGTAGGAAAATTCAAATCAATGTGGTTAGGTTCATACGTTGTGTCTAAAGTATTAAAGAAAGGTTCTTATGAATTGCTTTATTATGACAGAAACAAGCTTCCTGAGCCCCGAAACGGGATCTACCTGGAAAAGTACTACGCCTAGTGCTTATGCTTTTCATGTACTCTAGTTGTGTAACTTTGTAAATAGTTATCACTTGATTAGTGTTTCTTATGTAGATCTATTTTATCTCATATATCTATGGAATGGTTCATAGGATATGATGATGGTGAAATTCATCACACTTACAACCTGGATTCAGCCACTAGGTTCATTTATGTACCCATAATACAACTAGTTTCCTCAGGAGGCGCTTGTTTAGGTCTTGCAACTAACAATGTGGACAAATATAGTGTTGTTATTGAGCTATTGAGGAATGTTATTGTGCATGGCATTACCTATATGGAGGTTAAACTTGACTCCCAGTTATTGGTCTCTCATCTTAATGGAGTTTATCAATTTAGACATCCTACTCTTTTACATCAGTTTTTACGAATACGGTTACTTGAAAGGCATTTTGAACACATTGCATAAAATCATTTTGCAAGGAACCAAAATACAATGACTAACACATATGCTAATTATATCTTAGATTGGAACATATCACATACATTAGAAAAGAGACATAAAATGATACATAGAAACACATGTAAATAAGTTGGTATATATATAAGTAAAATGAGTCCATATACATTGAGACCTAGTTCGAAGATTCAGTAATAAGTACATCAAAATAAAAAATAGGATCAAAAGTCTCTCATGATGCTAAAAAATTCAGACACTCTGCACCCTGGGATGCCTCCTCCACAGCCTCTTGGTAACATAAAACAAACCTAGATTCCCTCCGCAAGAGGCGTAGTCAGGAGGCAGGTAACCCCACTACATGATACCATGGCCATGGGGATCCTCTCCATCCTCAGTGTAGGAACATCATGGGTAATCCTAGCTAGCTTTCCCTACACAACTTGAAGCATGGCTCCATTTTCATCTCCATCTCCTTGCTGCCTGTAGGTCATGGGGTGACAATATGTCCAAACAAGCCCAATATTTGCATCAAATAGCATGAATTACACTCGTTTAAACATATGTATATATAAACTTATAAACAAAATTTTCATAAATATATAAAAACATGAAAAATTAAAACTCACCCATCTCTCCTCATGCACCTCCTGGAGGAAGAATCAGCTCTGGATTTCCACAAAAATATAGACCTGCATGGGGGAACTGCTCGAAGGAAGGCACTTCCCTACCCCACCATGCATAAAATTTATCATCAAAACTACCTTGGATCTCGCCACCACCCCATCAAAGGAAGACATCAAACCACAGTGTGAGCCTAGGCTCACGTGGAGGAGAAGGTGAAAGTCTCACCCTAGGGCTCAAAGCGGGAACCCTCTCAAAGAAGAAATCTACAAGGATGCTAGAGTATCCAAAAAAAAAATCTTTCCCAACTTGTCAAATAATTGTTTCTTCATGTTCATGACTAGCCGGGTGCACCAGTCAAAAACCACACTCTGTAGACATTCCATTGCTGGATGCATGTGGTTCCATGTGGATAAGTGTAATGCATATGTATCCTCCACTCGAATGATGGTGTTCACAATAAATTTAAGTGGGAAACTCAATATCTAGGAAATTAGTATCTGTGTACATTACTTTTGTGTACATGGAAGGCAATAGGTGTTCACATAGTCTTGCACACAAAGTGGGTCACCCCCACGTACAATGCAACTCAAGCTCAATGGTGCCACCTTATGAGATGAACCAGTAATAATTTATATTCCTTCGATAGTTTTTTCAAGTGTTTCTCTCTAGAGATCGAACACATCCTGCTTAAGATCCCATAGTTGTACCAAAGATTCCAACAATCGAACTTGAGCACGTATGTTTGTGGTGCGAAGGAAATTCAACAAACCACATCTTTTAAGGGTGTTTAAGGTCAATGGATCTCCCAATGCTTCTCTATCCAAATCCTCATGCTCTCTTTTCCTCCATTGTAACACCATTATTCCTACAAAATATCATTTTTTCCCATTAGAGAGGTAAACCTTGTTATCTGCAAAAAACATGACTGTCTAGTTATAACAGTGCATACCATTCACAGGTTTCCTGTTGCACACCCGCAAATACTTCTCAAATTCACAAGTGTGCAATAGTCTAGCCATGATTCTCACATGGTTCCCTTACAAACTCACTAAAACACCCCAAATTTGCATAAAAAATTAAAATGAAAGGCATGAAATGAAAGGTAAGGATGATATGGTCTAACTACAACTTGTAGTTTGTGAATCCGTCCACCGATTGGCTTGTACAAAGCGTTTGAAGTTGAGGGATATTTTGCACTATACAAGGTAAAAAAACAAATGAATCGTTTTTTAACAAACCAAATGAACTATTTATAGTAAACATTTGAAATTTTTACCCACTTTCATATAGTTTGGTCAAATTTTCGTAATTTGACTAATATTGGTTGTTTTTTACCTAGTTTTGAAGCTAACGAGTAAATTTGGAGTATACTATCCCAACATATAGCATAGGATTTGGTCCCTCTTGCATTTTGTATTGAAACCTTATCCCTTTGTGAACCCAAGGATCTCCTTTTGTATCCATGGACTTTGATCTACACCATCTTTTTCTTCAAACATCGTTGTTCTTTTATGGATTAGAGCTTTCCCAACATGGGAAACCCTAGCTAGAACACTTCTTGTTAATAATGGTGCCCATGTTGCATGTTTCTAGGTGATAAAAGCATTCATAGGTGTTTTTATGCAAAAAATGAGCCTCATACTCTCTCTCTTGTTGAATACCCTTTGTTATAAGACTCCCGTCATATGGAGGTATCTTCAAGATCTGCTATGAATCCTTAAAATTAACAAGATAGCCGAGTTACTTGTTATTTGAGACTTGTTAAAGGAAATGAAGAATCATCCATATCAGTATAAGTTTAACCCTTTTACGGACCATACAGATTACTGATGAAAAAGGAATACTCTAGTTCACTGTGACTAGAAGAGTATCTTTAGGTATAAGTTTATATGATTTTCGAGCCTAGAGGACTAGACTTATGAAAAAGGATCCTATTTGAGCTTACTTTTCTCTTTTTCATGCTCTGGTTTAAACCATGAAAAATATTTTGAGCATTCTTTATGGCATTGTCATGCTTGTTAAACTTCAATACAAAGCATCGAGTTTATTTTTGTTTGTCCCATTCTCATAAATAAATGGAAAATTCTGAGTGATCTTGTATTCCTTCACACTCCTTAAACTAAGTCTATATGATTTCTTTTAAAGGAGCGTCGGTTTGGTGATAGTTTACCCCTTTTTTGGACCTTGCTGACTAAGTACAAAAAATGTATACCTTAGTTCTTCGGAAGCTAAGAAAGTTCACCTATGGATTGTTTTATATTTTTTCGGACTCAGGAGACTAAATTTATGAAAAAACACCCCCCTAGAGTCTTCTTTGGAGTTTTTAAACTCTCAAAACCATGAAAAAATAGGTGAGCATTCACTAATTCGGGCTCGTAAAATCCATGAATAAGTGTTATATCAAGCAATATTCTCTCTTCTCTTCAAGTTTGCTAAAAAATGAAGAAAGACTCGAGTTTACTTTCTTGGACTCATTAAAACTTAACAAGAAAGGAAGGAAGGAAACACACTCTTTTTTAGGTGGTATGGGAGAAAGTCCCTAGAACAAAGCACTAGTTTGAGTATCCTGTCACTCATGTTTCAGTTTTTCACTTCCCAATTCAACTAAGTATTTTGAGTCACCACTCCTCCACTATTTACTTCTCCCAAGTACATGGGGAATACGTTAATGTTTCCTACAATTTAGATTGGTCTAGTTGTTTCCCTTGAAGTTTAAAGATGGATTGGGTCATCTTTGTGTTTTGCTCACTGTTCAAGGATCCCTATCCTCCGTCTGTTCACCTTGATCCCTATCAGTTCTTCTCCGAGATTATTCTATGTGCATGTTTCCTTATCCAGTCTACCAGTTACTATGACGACCTGTTGAAGAATTCATTTCTTGCCTCTTCACACATGGCTTCTGATTTGCACCTGCTACAAGAATAAGACTTAGAGTTTCAAGTTAGTACCTCAAGATTGAATTCTCATCTTGGTGGACTCCTCTGCATTGGTTGTCTTTATAAATTTTTAACTAATATTCCAATGGTATCCTTCCATGTTCGACTTCAATCAACCTATTCACATGGTAGGATTTGTACTTGTTAGTATGGATTTGGATGAAGACCTTGGGTTCATAAACTCTATAACCTAAGTTGTGTAAGATTGTGCCATGCCTGGTGACACTTTCTACAGCATTTGAAGATATCTCAATGTACCTATGTGTCTATGATCCACCTTTGTAAATCATGCTTGGCTCTGTAGCTTGTATTATATGATGTATATTGTAAAGGACCTAGTGTTCCACATTATTGAATATGGCATCCTCAGTGATGATTTTGTATAAATGACCTTGCTTTGTCTATTTCAGGTACTTCTGTGCAACTTTGATTTAGAGTCCTCTAAACAAAGATTGTAATTTATTTTGTTTATCCTTACACTATGACCTCATACATTAGGGGCCATCTATTATACTATGAAATGACACTTCTCTGCCTAAGTAATGACATCAAATATGTCGTTACACAAAAGGACATTATGGATTGAAGTAGCCATAACCCTATAGATGACTTGGATCCTTAATACACCTTGATCACTCCAGGATTAACCATTTTTCTATTGAACTCATCATGTATTCGCGACTTCCCTTTGAACAACTCGCACGCTATTCACGGGTCTGCCATGTGCAACCCGCATATTCTCAAAATTCACGAGTTTCCTTAAGGAAACCCGCGAGTCATTCACAAGATGTTGCACATGAAACCATGAATTCCATTAAGAATAGTTAAAAAATAAAAATATTATTAACAAGGGGAAGTTGGTATCGGTTTGGAAACTTTACCAACTTCCCCAACGATCCTAAGCCTCAAATTCCTTCCTCACAAGCAACTATAAAAAGAGGGGAAGGGTATGAGGAAAGGGGAACAACTTTGGAGAAAAATTTATATTGGAGGATTCCATTAAGGAGAGGAGCAATATGACTCGGGTATTGGTTTGTAGAGGATCTTGGTGAGACAATAAGCTATGCAATGTTTCTAGATCTCTAATAATAAAGATTGTTTTTCCTTCTATTAATGTCTAGATGTATGCTTCTAATGTTTGAGGGTTGATTTAGGTTGTAATATGTTTTGAATGCAATTATTTATGTTCATATCTCATCTTATATAACAGTAGAATATACTATGAGGAAAGGAAAATATTTGTTGCAAGTACTGAAGATTGGAAGGAAGGAAGCATTAGAGAAGAAGAAGAAAGCTAGGATCAAACATCTAAAACAAGGTACATGTTCTTTTTTTCTCATTCTGTAATCTATGCTTATAAAACCCTAGTGTTGGAGCAGGACCCCGCAGCTACAGAAGAAGCTGCTAATTTTGGCGGAAAGAGAGAAGTTGGCGGAAAGAGAGAAGTTTAGTGGAAAAAGGACAGGGTAGAGCTACGACGGTGTAGCACGTTTCCAGCTGGAGAGCAGAGCTGGAAACCATGACTTTTGGGATAGAAAAGTCAAGAAGGCAACGGTACCAGAGCGGCCGAGAGAAGAAAGCTCAACCACTGCATTGAAGGCAGCGGCAGAAGACAAGAGGGCTCAGCGACCCTCATAAAGGAGAAGGAGCAACGAGGCTCAAGCATTGAAGGCGAAGGACAGAAAGAGAAGCGGTGCATAGTACCCATGGTCAGTACCGGGAAGCATGGAAGACTGCAGAGAGCTGCGGTGTGACGGGAAGCGGCTACCTCAAGGACAGAGAGGACCGACTATCACTGTTTAGGGTATGGGTTTACTGTTGGGACAGGCCCACAGTGTTGTAATGGCACGACCTTCGGGCTGCCTATAAAAGCTTGCATTTTTGTATTGTAAAGGGTTGGTTGGGTAGCTAATCAATCAGTAGATAGTCGATCAGTAGATAGTTTTGTAAGTTCAGAAATCAGTCAGACAGACTGTGTTGTAACGATCCAGGCACATAGTCGTCTGTGAGTCATTTGAGTCTGTATGTAATCATTTGCAGAGAGAGAGAACAGAGAGGGAAGGGATAGAAAGAGAAGGTCAGAGATCTAGGAGAAACTTTGCGCTGCAAGGGTAGTGCAACAAACTGTGCTAACTTCCCTCAAGATATATAATAGAAGCACAGTTTGGTGGACGTAGCTCCCAGCGCGGGGGTGAACCACGTTAAATCTGCGTGTTATGTGTTGAATGAATGTGGTTATATTTGCTTATTGTTACCAGTTATTATGCATGTAATGATAGTGGCAGTAGACAAATGTATGTATTGTTTGTTCATAATATTGCAATAAGCTAAGGATAAGTCGAAGTATTGCAGTAGGTTGTTTAAGGGACTATTTCACGTCCGTCACTAACTACCAGTTACTCATAATAGACTTCTGAGAAGTAGGGTCGCACATCGGCGCAATCAACGTTAAGAGCGTAGAGTCGCAGTAGTAAGGTATCGCAGAGGAGCGATATCGCATCGGCAGAGGAGCTGCGATGCGAAATACTGCGAGCTGGGGGCTCAGCGTTGAGGACAGGATGGAGGTTCCGCGGTGCGCAGAACTATAGTAAGGGTTGGAAAGCTGCGAGTAAGTGGAAGTTGTGCGACGTGAGAGGAATCCGAGCAACTGGTGCGGGGTTGAGCATCGCTTGGGAGAAAGTGCTGCGAGTAGAAGGG
>LPNX010041740.1:291262-384383 GCA_001517045.1 Pseudotsuga menziesii
TGAGAAGAGCCCAGTAACTTAGAAGACAATCTGCCAGATGCGCCGTTGTTTTCCATACAGATTGCAGACGAGTACTATGCCGACATTATGCACTTCCTCACCACAGGAGTAGCACCTGACGACTTTACTAAACAGCAAAAGAATGCAGCACTGGCTACCAGCTATCAGAAGAAGGTTGGCGAGCTCGAAGCATATCAGGAAAGGGATCAGGCACTCTCCCAGCTGCTGTAGAACATTGCTTTAGAGTTACCCAACTGTAACATTGAGTTCGCGGAAGATACGTCCCAAAAGTTAAGGAAAGTAGCCAACAGAGCAAAGGCTCTGGAGGATACCGTTGTTAAAATGGACGAAGAAGTGGCTAGGATGAAGGCAGACCACGATGCGCATATCGCTGAGCTGGAGGCTCGCGCACGGGATACCTCCCAGGCAGAACAGAGAGTGAGAATCGAGGCTTTTAGACTCACCGCTGCGCAGATGCAGTCCCGCATCAACGAAGCAACATCAGTACTGACTGATGCGATGAGCGCATGGTCCGAGCTAGATGAGCCACCTCAGCGAGTGGACATCCAGCGGAACATCCAGGCGATAGAGAACACCACGATGGCAATGAAAGAAGAGATGAAGAGCTTAGCAGCTCTTCAGAGGATGAAGAAGACAAAGGAAATGAACCAATTACAGCAGGAAGCCCAGCAATTGAGAACAAAGGAGCTGCACATCACCGACCTGCTTCAACCCTTCCAGGAGCAAATCACCGAGTTAGTCGACGCAGTGGAGCAGAAGGTGAAGGAGTTCACTACTGTCCATGAGAAAGCTGCTCAAACAGAGGACTCCCATATCAACCAAGCCTTGCTTGATTCGGCACAAGAGCATGCCGAGGTGATGAAGCATGAAGTTGCAGAACTTCGGGAAAAGTTGCAGAAAACTTCGCAGAAGGCGAAGGAGAAGCTACAACAGGAAACACCTGCTGGTAGTGGCTCGGGGCGAGCCACAAGTAAGTGTTAGGGGACTGTTGGAGCAGGACCCCGCAGCTACAGAAGAAGCTGCTAATTTTGGCGGAAAGAGAGAAGTTTAGCGGAAAAAGGACAGGGCAGAGCTACGACGGTGTAGCACGTTTCCAGCTGGAGAGCAGAGCTGGAAACCATGACTTTTGGGATAGAAAAGTCAAGAAGGCAACGGTACCAGAGCGGCCGAGAGAAGAAAGCTCAACCACTGCATTGAAGGCAGCGGCGGAAGACAGGAGGGCTCAGCGGCCCTCATAAAGGAGAAGGAGCAACGAGGCTCAAGCATTGAAGACGAAGGACAGAAAGAGAAGCGGTGCATAGTACCCATGGTCAGTACCGGGAAGCATGGAAGACTGCAGAGAGCTGCGGCGTGACGGGAAGCGGCTACCTCAAGGACAGAGAGGACCGACTGTCACTGTTTAGGGTATGGGTTTACTGTTGGGACAGGCCCACAGTGTTGTAATGGCACGACCTTCGGGCTGCCTATAAAAGCTTGCATTTTTGTATTGTAAAGGGTTGGTTGGGTAGCTAATCAATCAGTAGATAGTCGATCAGTAGATAGTTTTGTAAGTTCAGAAATCAGTCAGACAGACTGTGTTGTAACGATCCAGGCACATAGTCGTCTGTGAGTCATTTGAGTCTGTATGTAATCATTTGAAGAGAGAGAGAACAGAGAGGGAAGGGATAGAAAGAGAAGGTCAGAGATCTAGGAGAAACTTTGCGCTGCAAGGGTAGTGCAACAAACTGTGCTAACTTCCCTCAAGATATATAATAGAAGCACAGTTTGGTGGACGTAGCTCCCAGCCCGGGGGTGAACCACGTTAAATCTGCGTGTTATGTGTTGAATGAATGTGGTTATATTTGCTTATTGTTACCAGTTATTATGCATGTAATGATAGTGGCAGTAGACAAATGTATGTATTGTTTGTTCATAATATTGCAATAAGCTAAGGATAAGTCGAAGTATTGCAGTAGGTTGTTTAAGGGACTATTTCACGTCCGTCACTAACTACCAGTTACTCATAATAGACTTCTGAGAAGTAGGGTCGCACATCGGCGCAATCAACGTTAAGAGCGTAGAGTCGCAGTAGTAAGGTATCGCAGAGGAGCGATATCGCATCGGCAGAGGAGTTGCGATGCGAAATACTGCGAGCTGGGGGCTCAGCGTTGAGGACAGGATGGAGGTTCCGCGGTGCGCAGAACTGTAGTAAGGGTTGGAAAGCTGCGAGTAAGTGGAAGTTGTACGACGTGAGAGGAATCCGAGCAACTGGTGCGGGGTTGAGCATCGCTTGGGAGAAAGTGCTGCGAGTAGAAGGGGACGTGCGATGCGCAGGGCTAGTTGACCTAGTGGCGCATAGGAAAAAGGTGATAGAAGTAGGATGTCCAGAACCTGGTCCAAGACACTTGAGTCTTGGCCAACCCATTAGATTCACTTCGGGTGAGACTTCAGATCGCTTCGCGGTCTGTTGCCGAAAGGGCCAGTGAGTTTGGGGTGTTGTTGATTAATTATAGTAAACCCGGGTCTGCCCATGCAATCAACACCTAGTTGTATGCAAGTAGAACAATCAGTAAGTTGGTGGCCTCTAAACCCCCATCCATAAAGTAAATTATCCCTAACAACACCTACTGCCAAGTTCTGCACCTAATTTCTCCACCAAATATTTGTGGTACTATTCAAAAACATTGCAATCGCATTCTCCTTAGTCTCATATGAACTTCCCTTCATTTGCTCCTAGTAATATTTGACATCCCAATAAAAGTTATCAAGTAACTTTGCAATATGAGTGCCATCATTCAATTTTGGTTCCTTTATCTTGGTTTACTTCAATAGGTTGATGATGTCATCTTGGTCACTTACCTTCACAACAACAAAGTTCAACAAGTCTTCAACCAATTTCAACCTTTTAAACATGGCTTGCCCCATTGAACAAGGCACTAATGCCCCATGCATTCTTCATGGCACCTTATGCCCATGAACCAAGGTACACCTAGTCCCATGCATTCTTAATGGCACCTTGTGCCCATGAACCAAGGTACACCTAGTCCACTTGGGACTGCATCCACATCCACTATCCAACTCATCGTGCAATGTTTATAAAAGGTCACTTCATGGAAACTCTATACACAACAACGACTGAACATGATAAACAAACAACACAAAAACAAAGATGAAAATAAGATAAATGAGATCAATTTTATATATATAACACACACTTGTGGTCTAGCAATTCATTTGAAGATAAGATCCTATTATCTTGTGTACAAACAAACAATGAGATGAAGCTTTAAAATAATATTGAGATACAAATAAACAACGAGAGGAAGATGCAAGAAATATTTGGAGAATTATATATATATACATCCATTCGAGGATACGATTCACTAGAAGATGAACAATCAAAAGGTGACAATGCATGTCCATTCAGATTCCTCACCAAAATAATAAAGAGATTTCTCAATTGAAAAAAAAAACGTGACAAGGTAGAAGATTATAAATTATGTTATAAAAATTGAAGATATAATAAACAGATTTCTCAATTGAAAAAAAAAACGTGACAAGGTAGAAGATTATAAATTATGTTATAAAAATTGAATATATAAAGGTGTTCAACGAAATGGTCGAATAAAATCCATTTGCAACACGCTTTCTATGTGAAGCCCAACTAAATCCAAAATATGAGACTTTTCAATGTTTTTCTCCTTTTTTTATGCCAATAAAACATTTTCTTTGATGGGCACTCATATTCCAAGCCGGTGGCCATACTTTTTTTTATTGCTTGCTTTCATTCTTTATATATTATTATTTTTTATTAGCTTATTATTCATCTCATATGTGTAGGAATATCTCGCCTTTAAGCCTTAAGAGTATTGTGCTTTTCTTGATGCTATTTATTTATAGTTATATGTAATATTTAAGTAAAGATGGAAAATAATACCATTTTGAGTGTTTAAATGTGATTCATATATGTTATTTTAAAGAGTTACCATAATAATTCGTAACTTTATAGATATGTGAGTTATGTTTTCTTCATTCACAAGATGTATTGGACATATGGTTTAAGTGTTTAAACTTGGGTTCTCTTTCTCAATATATAAAGATGGATGACAAAGTCCGCAAGAGTCGAAGGATTCTACTAAGGGTATTTAGGCAATGAAGATTCTAATGGTAGAATGGATTTTGACCAAGGAAAGGTTAATAACCTTTTTTTCACATTATGTAATAAGAATAACATATGATTTTTTTAGGAGTTAAATTGAGACCAAATGAAAAACTAGGGGAAGGAGTGCTTAACCTAGGTGATATGATCTAGGAAATAGTGTTGTTTGATATTAAAGTTGTTGTTGTTGTTTCCAACATTTAATATTGTAACCATTAGCAAGTAGTGGAGAGCTAGGAAATTATATAGAAGGGTCTTAATGTGTTTGATATGATCACTTTGATTGAAGAATTTTTAATATAAATATAATGAGAAACTGGAGATTTGGGAGTTCATTTTTGGTTCAATTATTCTCCCCCCTGCATTTTTTAAGTTTATATGTTTTTTTTTACTCTAACAACAATTTCAATTATTATCATAGCATAAAGTTCTTGGAGATTGACCTACACTATCATAAGTCATGCTCCTCATTAGTTCAAAACTTTGAAATTCCTAAAGATCAATCTACACCTATCATGAGGCATGATCTTTAGTAACTATTTTCTCATGTAGAAACTAAGCAATTGGAGATCTACTCCTACACTTCTAGAATTTTTATTTAATCTCTACAATAAATTCAAAGATTTATTTTTTAATTATTTTTAGGATCCATTTTTATTGCATTGGGTACTCAATTTTGTGTCATACTTTAACAACCTAATCATTTACAAATCTACTACATGGGAGCTAGAAGGTTAAATCAACCTCAAATCCATCTTAGAGGTTTCTTCATTGCAACTCTTCTACATCACTATTGACATGTTGCATATAGAAACGTAGGACCTAACCCAACTAAAGTGGCCTTCATCAAACAATCCAAAATATCTATTCTTATATCTCAAGATTACCTTTGTCAAGTACTTTAGTGCCATGACGGATGAATATAGTGACGCATAGATTCAAAGTATATCCAAGTATTTTGACTCTTAGCCTAAGATGACAAATGTTTGTATCTAGACGAGATAACACTGGATAGGTGGCTAAATATTTGCAATCAATCCACCCTCTAAATGAAATTGGGGAAGGAACCCTCGAATTAGAACCCTGCAACATCTTGGACACAATTTTGTCAGGAATTGCAGCTATGGTTTTCCCCAACAAGGTATTATAACTTTTTATGGCCACACCATATTCATCTTTTATAATTCTACAACCAGTTAGCTCAAGCTTATATTACTCAATTCACTAGGATCTAGGTATAGTTATATATCATAGATCCAAAACATGTTCTATGTATAAAATTTATTCAAGGATTGATTCCTTATTTAAACATCGAGGTTGAAATGTTTGACTGTGATAACCTTAATCAAGCATTTGAAAGAGAACTGACAATCAAACACAAGTTGAGAATGCACACTACTTTCTCTATGTGTTCTTCATCTACTTCTCCCTATTCACCTAACCTTTCTTATTCATCTCATACGTATTGAACGACCTGTCCTCCATGACCTAACACAACTTATTTTAAAGCCTACAAACCCTCTTATTTCTCCTTTCATAAATATAACACCCATTCATTCAAGGGGTGTTTTGTGATACAACATCAAGATCCTCCAAAGTCCATTTTTTCTAAGTAATGGGACACCTCTCCCACATATCTAACATTTTCCCAACCATAAGTGATAATTGAAGTCTCAAAATTTACCACCGTTGATGCAACCAAGGTCATTATGACCAACCATAACATCTTGGATGATAAAGAATCCTTGTTTGCCCATAATTTCCAAATCAAGGAATGTGTTTACCATCTCATCCTCAATAATGACAATAAAAAGAATCTGATTGTAACCTCTTTCATCTAAAAAATCAAGCTCCTAACCACTCCCCATCCTCGCCCATACCATTGTTAGTTTTTCTAGATCTTATTAGCTTAATTAGGATCTTTGTTTAAAGAAATAACAAGTACAATAAGATGCATAAGATAGAACAGATACACAAGACACACAGATTTTCATAAGGGAAACTGTAAAGGAGAAAACCCCGCAAACTTCCTCAGAATAGTATAGTCACAAATACTATGTCATAAGATTAACAAAACCAGTAATAAGAAGTCTCTTGAAGCTATCTATATTTCCTCCCTTGTCTCTCTCTCTCTCATGCGAACTTGAGTGAGAGTGAGGTGTGTATAAATGAGGGAGGACACATCCCTATTTATACCCTTCAAGTGACTGACCTATTACATGACCGGGGCTGACCTATTACCCTAACAAGGCCAAATTCTCCTAGAGAGACTCTAAATACATATTAGATGATGTTACATTGGGGACTATTTCCCTGAATTACAAGGGAGGTTGTACCTCAAGGTATAGACACAATAAAGACATCCCACAAGGAGGAAAACACATGTCTTATATTGGGGGTACAACAGCATACCATGATAATCTATATAAGAATATCTTTTCAAGTTACAAATAAATCAACACTCCCTGTTAACTAGGAAGGTATTCTCTCACTTCCAAAGTCTTCAACAAATCTCGTACAGTCACTCATCACGGAGTCATCATCATAGCTATTGCCATCATCATTTTCTTATTGATCATCGAATGGTACTATCTGTCATCAGAATTTTCTATATAGCCATCCCTTTTTCTTGTTGGGTGTAGGCCTAGTCCTCATCTAAGTCTTCATCACATCTCGAGTAAGCCATCTTGTAGGTATAGTCAAGGACCTTCATTACATTACCACAACATTAACATGTGTTTCCTACCTTTATCTTTTCGTATCCAGGTCATTTTTTTGTTCTACACACAACAAAACAGAGCACACAGAGCACAACCCATATGTAGACCACCCGCATTCTATCACCATAGGAGTAATCTAGGATATTTCATGTCATCAAGACAACCTGCAGCTTTTATTTTGCGAGAATATCCTAGGAGCACACTCAATGCATTATGTTTCTCCACGTCCAACCTATGTTCTACCAGTAAAGGAGAACCACCTAGGTGTACCTCAAGTGCTGCGTGACCTTATCATCTCAACCTGGGAACACACACACACACATATGCAAGGACTGATTAGGACCAAACAACCTGCTATACCAGGACTTTTACATTCTAGGTCAACCTCAAGGAATTTTTACATTTGAATAACCTTCATCTAGGATCTTTTCCATTCAAAAACCCTTGGGAATTATTACATCCGAGTAACCTGTATACCCCACCAGGGCTCATATTTACACTTGGACAGCCCACATGACTTATTAAATTCAAGTAATCTGCGTACCATGCCAAGGCTCATATTTACACTTGAATAACCTATCTCGGGACTGATTACATCCAAATATAACCTGCGAGATTCACCAAGACTGATTACATATGAGGACAACCTACAGAACTGATTACGTTCGAGCATCCTGCTTCACCAAGATTTTTCCTGCTTGGAAAACCTGTCTCATTTCCCATGTGAGATATCATGCATCTGTGTCTTCTTCTCTACCACTATTTCTAGTATAGAAACATATTAGGATTGATTACGTACTAGGATAACATGCCAGCTTCATCAGGACTTATTACATCCAAGGACAACCTACATGACTAATTACATGTGAGAAACCTATGATCTTTGCCATTATTTTACGCTCAGAAAACCTGTCTCTCCAGCTATTCTAGAATTCATCACTCCCTTTTTCAATGGATCTCGTTCTAGATCACACCAAGTATTTCTCTGAAGTACTCTAACTTCAATATGGCTAGAGTCTTGATCAACATATTGGATATATTCTCATTTGTTTCCATGTATTGGAGTTTCAATTCTCCTCTTTGCACCATATCCTTGATATAGTGGAACTTGATCTTGATGTGATTTGACTTGTCATCCAACATAGGGTTTTTAGATAGATTCACACATCTTTGATTGTTGCAGAAGATACAAGACACATCCAACTGATGAAAAAACAATTCAGATAGTATCTTTCACAGCAACACTACCTCGCAACTAATCGAGCAAGTGGCAACATACTCTTCCTTAGTTGTACTCAGTACCATGCATGATTTATTCCTGGTAAACTAAGAGATAATTTTAGATCCCAAATTGAAGATGCAACCTAAAGTTATCTTCGAATTAACATAATTGTGTAGGTTAATCTTCTTATTCGCATCATACTTCAGCCCATAATCCACTATACCTTTTAGGTACCTCAGTACATGCTTTGCATCTTGTTTGTGCCAGAAATTGTTTCCAGGCCACAAAGAAACAAGCCAACACAATCTCAAATATTCAATCAATTGAAACTAGGGTTTAGGTTTGTTTTAAAGGTTTTTCCTGGTTGTAATGTTTGGTGACTGAAGGGAATACACTCATAAGCCAAGCAGGAACTGAATCATAAATAAATAAGAACAGAGATGCATAATATAATCACCATGTACCAATAGAATATAATCCTGAAGTTCACTCACAACTGGCAAGCATTACAAGCAAAGAAACCATAAACCAGTAATGATTTTATCAATCATGCAGCTAAGCAAGCTAAAAATGAAGCCAAAACACATACTGAAGGGTAACATGGATCATATATTTCATAATTTTGTTCATCAAATACACATGAGAGTTTAAGTACTTAGCTCATAAACAAGTCAAAGACCTCCTTAAGCCAGCCAAAAATCGAACCCTTTGTTCTCTTTCTCATCTACCTAAATACTGTTTTCAAAAATTCAGTTAGGGTTTAAAACCTTAACTATTTTTGGCCTAATCATCGATGGGATAATATCACAATTATTATTTACAAAATAAATTATTTCTCAAAAAACATAACAAGTAACTGCCTAACTAACAATACTCAAAGGTCTTTAGCAGCTTCTGCCAATAAGGCTATTCCATCCAAAGCTTGGGCCTTCTTCCTAGCTCTCTTCTGCTCAGCTTCCATATCTGTTAAACTTCTTGTAAGTTCTTCATTCTGCTGCTGTAAGCCTCTGACAATCTGCTTTAATTCTGCACAGTGTAAATCTGTGTTTCTTTTTCTTTTTAGGGCCTCCTTGGAGACTGTAGTAAGCTCTTGGTAATGATCATTTACTTCTTGTAAATCCTCCCTGAGTCTTCTGTTAGCTAGGATCAAACCATCATTGGTTTCTTGCATGTACTCCATTTGATGCTTATATTGTTTGATGGTTCTTTGCAGGTTCTCCTTTTCTGAGTCAAAGGTATTTCCTACTGCTTCATTCTGTAGCTTGCTAGGTAGCCATGGGATGTTCAGTTTTCTGAAAATATCTTGATCCTCTAGTTGCAGCTCTGAAGATACACCATGAACACTAGGGTTTTCCTGATTAACTATTTCAGTTGGTGCAATTTCATCAATCAAAAGCTTGTCTTCAGAATAAGAAACTTCAGTTTCCTTTCTCTGTTGTTCCTTCAACATTTCACCTCTTAATTCCAAAAATACAGCAGATAGCTTAGTCTCGGTAAGACTGGACTCTTCTGCTAACTTTAATGCTTTCTTTCCTTTGCAATCACCTTTGCTAGACTCTATATTTTCGTCTGAAGAAGAAGTATCAAGCATGGTTACTTCTTTTATGTTTAGCTTAGGGTTTAGCAGCTTTTTCATGTTCAGCCTTAATTTATTTTTGGGCCTGGTTTTCGGTCTCCATCCTGGGGCAAGCTCTCCTAGCATCTTCAACGTTCTTCCTTCATGTCTAACTGTGGCAAACTCCATAGCTTTAACCTTGATCTTCTTTTTCTTTGGCCTCGCTGTCTTATCTTCTTGACTGGAGAATTCCCTGTATGTACCAACCCTAGTTTCAGCCTTGACAGTCAATTCATCTCCTTCTAACAGGTATCCTTCATCTTCAGATAAAATAGTAATTGGGCTTCTTTGCTGGACATTGGTATTTTCTTCCTTTACTACAACTTTCTCTATGGCAACAATTTTCTCATCCATGAGAGTTTCTGCTGGTGTCCTATTTTGCACAGGATGATCTTCCTTTTTTATAAACAACAAACTTTTGCCCTTATTATTAGCTGAAGGCTACTGAGGTTCATAGTCTCCCTTTGAAGGTTCTGTCACCTCTTCAAGTTTAACACCTTTTTTATCTTCAAACTTGACTTTTTGACCTAGTTTTCTAATTAGGGTTTTCCCCTTGTCCACATGTTTTTTCATTGGCTGCTCTTCCTGCTTCATTTGGAAACCATATCAAAAGAGGAAGTAGTCCCATGTCTTTTCTTCTCTTTGAAGAGCAGTGCTGATAATGAGCTTGATCAATCCATGATGGAAAATGGACTGTGAAGTGTGATCATGATTCTCTTTAATCCTACTTGACATCTTCTGCAAACTCTTCAACAAGAAGAAGGGGAGACTCATCCTTGATTCACCAGCCAGGTGCTGTAAGAACCTGAAATGATATTTGAATACAAAAGCATACCTCCCTTCATAGGTAATGTAGCTTTGTAGGACTTTGATGGGATCCACCCATTCTGCTCTGAAATTCTGGATGAGCACTCCTTTGCTCCAGTCTGGAATAATGCCAGGTAAAAGATACCTTTGGGCATTGAAGGTAAAAGGCATATTTTTGAACCACAACTCTCCTTCATTTCTGACTCCTATTGCTTCAGCCACCAACTCCACAGTCAGCTTAAACTTCAGAGTATCAAATGCTACCATGTCTTGTTTATAACATTGGGAAAATTTATGAGAGACCTCGGTGTTATAGCCATCAATATTCTTAAAGAAATCCAACCATCCAGCATTTTGGAAGAGCTCTGCACAACCTGGAAACTGGTCAATCCAATTTACCTCAGTAGGTTCAGCTCTATTGGTCTTGCCACTTTTCTTCATCTGCTTTCCTGGCTGAATGCTATTTTTGTATGCTTTTAAAACCCTGTCAATGACCTAACAGCCCTTTTTCTCTCAAGCTTTCAAAGTTTTTACAGTCATCTTTCTTTAATTCTCCTTGGTTGTTTTCTCTTAGTTTTTAACAATCTGTTTGTATTGACAATGCAAGAAATGTTTTGAATCAGGTTTGGGTAATTTAGGTTGACAGAGTGCTAAAAATCCTTAATTGAAGCTGCTGCTGAATCTAACTAACATCCAACATGTTCATTTCAATGCCAGACCATCTTTAGAATGCATGGAAAACATCTGTGTGTTGTGAATCTACACCAATAGCACCCTTGGCTCCTTCTAATGTCACTAAAGAGATATCTCTTTGCAATAGGGATTCTGCATTAGTGCTCTCAGTTGCTTGCTTCTTAGATTCGAATTGTGATTGTTTAACTAGGGAATGAGATGATATGAGAATAATCTTATGTGTGCTAACTTTCTGCTTCAACTTGCATTCAGCACAAAACCAATCAGCCTCTGGCACATATTCAGACAAAGTCTACATGCAATTGACATGCTCAGCTAACTCATTGCATTGATTACAGGTAACAAGTAAATCTGTGAACTCTGGTCACCATAAACAATGCAGACCTTCACCCTACCATATCTGCTAGTATTGACAGGAACATTGGTTCAATGTAACTGCTATTTTTCAATTTATCACTTGCCGAAATATCTAAGACCTTTTAGACTGATATCTGATCGTTGAGAGCTTGTTAACAACATTAATTAAGGCTTTCTTTAATCATTTTTAACATAACTAGCCTTAATGAAAAAACCCTAATTTGGCAGCCACGACCAAGTTTATGTGGAATACCTCATTCCCGACCTACTGCAGATGTTTAAAATTAATCCTTGGGCTATCTGACATTCAATTTAACTGTCCAAGTGTCTTCAAGCCTTCAGTTTGCTTCCAACTGGTGAGCTAAGGAAACCCTAAATTCTCTCTGTAACTGCAAATTCCAGATTTTTCGCAGTTGTCTTCACTCCACTTTGCCTTTAGCTTCGTAATGCATATGTGGAGAACTTCTTTCCCATCAATCTAGGCTCGTTCCTCGATCTGTCATCATTCACCCAACTTTAACTACTGATCGCCACGATCTCCTTCAAGTCACAGACCACACCTGTTTGCATGATAATTTCTGATGAAAAACGTATCAAAACCCTTTACACATGTGATTAGTCATCCAGAAATCGAAATCATGAGAGAATTTGGCTTAAATATCGGCAATTTTAGCACCCGCGATATTCTTGTAGCGCCGCAGTGTGAAATTTTGGCCGTTGCGCTACAAGAATATTTTAAAACCAAATTTGGCGCTTTTTTAGTCATTAATTCCATTTTGAATGAGGTTTTATGTTAAACTTTGATCATGGTGTTATTTTTGAACCAATTAATCCACATAATGTCCTATAGAACCCTTCAAAACCATAAGAAGAACAAACCTAATGAAAATCTAAAGCAAAAATCAAAATTTCACTTAAAACCAAAAATTTTCTAAAGTAAGAAAATGGGCAAACTTAAAAATAAAAATCACAAGCAAAATATAAAACTGAAGAAAACAAGTTCACGACTTAACATCTGGCTCCAGCTGTAGGATGAAGTCCCCCTTGTGAGGCTTCAAGAACTTGTAGACCAGTGCCTTCCTTTTTTGCTACCTATTAGTCTGCAAAATTTCCATTGGGTTATGGAGTCCTTATTATGCTTCACTCACACTGGTATATACAATGAAAAGTGAAAATCTCCTCAAAGACTATAAAAATGCTTGAGGAATCGTCCATTGACTGGACTTGACAATTCCTCACCTTCCAGAGACTGCAGGACAAAAGTGTTATTTTCCAGAATCTTAGACACTAGGAAAGGGCCAAACCGGAGGTTGTCAAATTTACCATGCTTCCCTTTTTGCTCTTTCCTTTCATCCTACCTCAAAACCATATCACCAATTGAGAAAGTGTTTTCTTTGATGTTCCTGTCAAACTTGCTTTTGATCTTCAATCTGTACAACTGTGCCCTTTCTTCTACCTTTTCCCTATTCTGGTGCAACTCTATCATCTCATAAATCCTTCTCTACATATCATTTGGTTCTTCCTGGCAATTCTGAAGAAACTTCATTACTGGGATTCCCAATTGAACAGGAAAAATTGCATTTGTACCATAAACTAACTGGAAGGGAGAAGTTCCAATTGCTTGTTTGACTGTTATCCTATTAGCCCACAATGCATATTTCAGCATTGAATCCCATGATCTCTTGTTATGCTTGAGCAACTTTTTGATACTCTGAATGATGTTCTTATTCGAGGACTCAGCCAAACCATTGCCTTGGGGATAGTAAGGAGTTGAATGTTTCAGCAGGATACCATTATTTTCACAAAAGACTTCCATTGCCTTGGACTTGAAAGCCTTAGCATTATCTATTACTAATTTCTGAGGACATCCAAACCTACTAAGGATATTCTCCTCAATAAATTCCATGATTAATTTGTCTGTGGCATTCCTAGTAGGGATGGCTTCCACCCATTTGGTAAAGAAATCTGTTGCAGTTAGAATCCATCGGTGTTGTCCTAAGGAAGCTGGATTTATTTCCCCAATAAAATCCAGACCCCATTGCTGGAAAGGAGCACTTACTGCAATAGGTTTTAGGGGCAATGAAAACAATTTTTGTTTGCTAGCAAACTTCTGACAAGGGATACAGGCTCTTACTTGCTGATAAACATCTGTAAACAAAGAGGGCCAATAGTATCCAGCTCTTAAAATCTGGTATGCTGTTGTCTTCCAGTACTTATGACCTCCATAGGCACCCTCATGAGATTCAGAAATCACTCCTTCAATTTCAGATTTATCCAAGCATCTAAGTAAAATACCACCTGGGTCCTTCCAGAATAACTGCTCTTCTACTAGACAATACTTAGTAGCTTTAAGCTTTAAATATCTAGCAACTTTCCTATCTAAATGCTCAGGACATTGCAAAAACAATAGAAAATACACAATGTCTGCATACCATGTGGATTATGAATAATAGTCCATGATCTTCTCTTTTTCTAAAATTACTTGATCTTCTTCCTGAGCTAACTCTTCAACCATGACATGCAATCCCAGAGCTTGACAATTTGATTCAGCCAGCAGCTTGGATAAACCTTGTCCCTTGACATGTTTGGTAGGTCTGATATCTCCATCATACTCCATGATTTTAGCAATCCACCTGTCTCTTTTCCCTTCACTATCAGGCTGTGTTAAAACATCTTTTACAGCAGCATTGGGCACAAATGAAATAACTTTAGAGTGTAGAACATAGATTCTGAAAAAACTTTAAAGCTTTTACCAGAGCATAGGCCTGTTTTTCTAAGATATTGTATTTCAGTTTAGAATCCCTAAGAGTTTTGCTGAAGAATGCAATAGGCTGCTCCAGTCCTTCCTTATTCTTCTACAACAGAACAACTACTATTGTATCCTCTGATGCAAATGAGAATGTAAGAAATTCTCTAGTAAAATATGGGCTTACTAATACAGGAGCTTCAGTAAGATCCATTTTGATATTCTCAAATGCATTCTTTGCCTCAGTGGTCCACTTGACTTCCTGATCCTTTTTCAACATGATTATGATCTGTTTGATAGTCTCAGCAAAGTTTGGTATAAACCAATGCAGAAAGTTGATTTTACCAATGAATGATTGGAAATCCTTTTTACTCCTCGGTAAACTTATTTTCAATATAGCTTTTACCCTTTTGGGATCAATCCTTATACCATCAGCAGACACTAAATGACTAAGCAATTTACCTTCCTATACAGCAAAGTGTGACTTCTTTGGATTCAAGGACAAGCCAAATTTTCTACATTTCAGGAAAGTATGCTTCAAATGTTTCAAATGTTCATCATCTGACTGTGAGAAAATAGCAATATCATCCAAGTAGATTACCACAAACTTGTCCTTTTCTCCAACAAAAGCAATATCCATAGCCCTCTGGAAGGTGGCTCCAAAATTCATTAGACCAAAGGGCGTCTTATCATACATGAAAGTTCCCCAAGGAGTAGTGAAAGCTGTATTCTCCTTATCATCAAGATGCATAGAGATCTGATTGTACCCTGAGAAACCATCAACCATAGAGATCCTCTGTGCCCCAACTACTTTCTGCAATATTTGCTCAATTTTAGGCAGAGGATAATTATCGTTTAATGAAGATCTGTTCAAATTTATGAAGTCAACACACAACCTAATTTCTCCATTCTTTTTCCTAACAAGAACCGGATTAGCCACCCATTAAGAATACCTGAGAGGCACTATGATCTTGGCATCCAACAGCTTCTTCACTTCTTTATCAATAACAGGAAACAAGGCTAGGTTAATCCTCCTTAATTTCTAACGAAAAGGTTTGACATTTGGTTTTAAAGGGACTTTATGATGTATGATTCCTATGTCATAAGTTCTCAACTCCTCATAAGACCATGTAAAAACATCTACATGCTCTTTTAACAGTTTAATATACCTGTTTCTTTGTTCAGCTGTAAGTGCTTTAGAAATTTTGACCATTCTAGGATGTTCTGCTGAGCCAATGTTACAATCCACCACATTCTCTTTCGAGGACTATACAACAGGTTTTAAGAATGTAACATCCTTCGAAAAAATCCTTTCCAAAGGTACCAAACCTTTTAGGATAAAATTGCTCTTTAACTCAATGATTTTGTGTCCAGTAATTTCATTTTCAGCTATCTCTTCCACCTGTCCATCTTCCTCATCTTCTTCTTGATCAATCATAGAATTCGAAAACTCATGAGTAAGCTCTAGGAACCTCTTAATATCAATATCATCTTTGAACACTCTCCATTACCTTACATTATTAGGTATAGATGGTCTATACCTCACTTCAGTGGGATATCTCAATTGAGTGGTCTTGGGGATTCTAAAGTGTGTAGCAGCCAAGGCCAATGAATCTGCAGTCTGATTATGGTCTCTTGGAATATAGGTAATGTTAAAAGATACTAAGTAATTTTCAATAATGTCCCATACCTCATTTCGATAGACTTTCAGTAAACCCTTCTTCACTTGATATTTGTTCTTCACCTGCTGAACAACTAATTCAGAGTTGCCAAATGCAGAAATCTGCTGAATGCCCAAATCTTTAGCAGCTTTCAAACCTAACAGCAAAGCTTCATATTCAGCAGTTTTGTTTGTAGTAATAAACTCCAATTTATACATCAGATTTACTATTTCACCTCCAAGGGATATGAGAAGAACCCATGCTCCAGCACCTTCTTTGCAAGAGGATCCATCAAAGTATAACTACCACAACTCATCCTCCTGTTCTCTGCTGTATTTTACTGGCTGTTGCTTTTCAACCTGTAATAAACCAGCAGTTTTGTCTTCCTCACTGAAATGTAACATGCAAGTACCCAGGTCTTTATCAACAGCATATAGTGGATGGTTGGTAGGGTTCTTGTCATCTGTCACAATATAGGCAAACTGAAGCTCTCTGTATAGCCTTCTGTTTTCTCCTCCAAACACAGGAATAGTATCATATGATAGATCCATTTGTAAGGTCTCACCAACCTTCTTTGCCCAATACCTAGAGAGAAGTAACCCAGACTTTGGTGTAATATCAGCTACCATAACATCCATGATCACACTTTTTATGGGTAACTGAGCCAGGCTGACAACCATGTCCTTTATTACCCTTAAATACTTCACTGCTCGGGAATCAAATGCATACAGATCATGATAGGGTTTGGTGATACTCAAACCTAAAGCTTCCATAACAGCCTTTGGCATTAAATTGTGTGATGCTCCCGAATATAACAAGCAATTATGTATCATTTGTTCATCGACTGTCAGGGTGATGTAGAATGGAGGTGAAGCACCTACTTCATTTTCAGTCTTTTCAGCCAAGGCTGATCCAATGAAAATCCTAGGATTTTCTTCTTGCAAATTTACCGTATCAGAAATAGACCGATTGCTTGCTGAATTCATCATCTTAAGAATTGTCTCTTTATATGAAGGATTTCTCATTAATTCAATTAAAGGTACATGAACCTTTAACTTCCCTAATTCATTCTCCAAACTGAAATTCTAGACAGTTTTATTTACCTCTTCAACCTCTGTGTTCTTCTTTCATTTTTCTGAAACTTGTTTTTTCTCTGTCACAGGATCAGATGACTGCTTAGCAGGGACAGTTGCCTTCTTCTTTGGGATTTGTACCACCTGTTTTGGCCCTGACCTTATATTCACAGTCTTCTTAAGTTCATTTTGATAGACATCAGCAGTTACAGTAGTATTTTCCAAACCTAGATCATCATCTGTTTCGAACATGTCAGCATCATAGCATTCTGCATTTAGAAACTCTTCTTCAGTGACAAAACCCCCAGCCAATCCTTCTCCAAAATGATTCATATATTGGTCAGTATCTTCAAATATCAGCTCATCTTCAACCTCTTCTTCATCAGCAACATTGTTCTGAATAGGTGGTGGCACTCTTTGGTCCTCATTTTCTCTCCTTTCCCGCTAAATATCATTATTCCTTCGTTCTCTAGGCATGAAACGGGGAGCAAATTTCCTTCTGAACTGATTCTGATTGTTAGGATTTCGTTCACCTTCTGGAGCGGGCTTACTGGAATTTTTCTCAAGCTCTAATTTGTTCAATTTTGCAGTCAGAATCTTCACCAACTTAGCCATTTCATCAATTTTTCCTTCAGCAGAATGAGAAGCAAAACTCCTGAAGCTGCTTCCTTCTTTCCTTTTCTGTCATAAAGCTGCTGAGCTATTTCCTTCTTCAATCTATTTGAAGCCAGTATATTAGATTCTACCTCCAATGCTGCATCCTGCATATTCAGTAAAGAAATAGGTCTCCTTTCTCTCAGTAGTAAGGAAAATTCATGATTGAAAGCATTTGCATGTGTAAGTTTAGCAAAAGTTTCAATAGGATTTATTTCTGCAGGAATTCTACTGTACATATTGTTAAACCTCTTTGAAAAGTCTGCAATAGTTTCATCCTTTTTCCTCCTAAGAGCTCCAAACTCAGTTATGTAGTATGTATGGTCTTTGGTTTCACCCCATTGTCTCATGAAGAGATCACGGAGTTCTTCAATGATAGTGATTGAGTTAGCAAGCAACTTTCTGAACCATTTCCTTACATCTCCATCAAGGCTCTGCACAAACATTCTCATCCATACATCCTTGGCTTCAATGTTTTGGTTATCAGCATAACTAAGGAAAGCTTCCCAGTGTTCTTCAGCTGTAGTTTCCCCCTGTCCATTAAACCTAGGAAGATATTTTTTATAGTCACCTCCAGGCAGTGCATTTAAAGGATGGGGCAAGACTAATGGTGCATATCTGGCTGCAACCATCCAGTCCATCATGTCTATGGGCTAATTTTGGGATGCCATTTTTGGACTGACTGACTTTGGTGATGAAGAGGTTTGACTGGAACTTGGCTGAAAAGGATTTTTACTTAATTTCAGCTGAAAAAGAGGTATCTTACCAGGAGAGGCAGTTTTGGCTTTTCTGAAGGATTGAGGATTAGTAAAAACTTGGAAACTGCTATCAGGAATAATGGGCTTTAACCAAGGTGAAGCTTCTTCTTCTTTTCTTAGCACAGTTGAATGTGATGAGCCACCCAACTGGTCAGGGTCACACAGGGCTGGTAAATACTTAGACCTTCCAATTTTCCTTATTGTCTTTAATATCTGTTCAGGGTCTGCAACACCTGACTGCAATGGTGAAGTAGGTCTGTTCCTAGTTCCAACCCCTCTAGTAGCCACTGTGTCAAACTTTGGTGAAAAGTAGCCTTAAAGATGAGCTGGTTTAAGTTCACCTCCTAAAACAAGTGAAATGATAAGTATCCCAGGGAAAAATTTCTTTTCAACTTCGTTCCCCGGAAACAGCACCAAAGATGTTTGTGCCAGAAATTGTTTCCAGGCCACAAAGAAACAAGCCAACACAATCTCAAATATTCAATCAAATGAAACTAGGGTTTAGGTTTTTTTTAAAGGTTTTTCCCGGTTGTAATGTTTGGTGACTGAAGGGAATACACTCATAGGCCAAGCAGAAACTGAATCATAAATAAATAAGAACAGAGATGCATAATATAATCACCATGTACCAACATAATATAATCCTGAAGTTCACTCAAAACTAACAAGCATTACAAGCAAAGAAACCATAAACCAGTAATGAATTTATCAATCATGCAGCTAAGCAAGCTAAAAATGAAGCCAAAACACATACTGAAGGGCAATATGGATCATATATTTCATAATTATGTTCATCAAATACACATGAGAGTTTAAGTACTTAGCTCATAAACAAGTCAAAGACCTCCTTAATCCAGCCAAAAATCGAACCCTTTGTTCTCTTTCTCATCTACCTAAATACCGTTTTCAAAAATTCAGTTAGGGTTTAAAACCTTAACTGTTTTTGGCCTAATCATCTATGGGATAATATCACAATTATTATTTAAACAATAAAGTATTTCTCAAAAAACATAACAAGTAACTGCCTAACTAACAATACTCAAAGGCCTTTAGTAGCTTCTGCCAATAAGGCTATTCCATCCAAAGCTTGGGCCTTCTTCCTAGCTCTCTTCTCCTCAGCTTCCATATCTGTTAACCTTCTTGTAAGTTCTTCATTTTTCTGCTGTAAGCCTATGATAGTTTGCTTTAATTCTACACATTGTAAACCTATGTTTCTTTTTCTTTTCAGGGCCTCCTTGGAGACTACAGTAAGCTCTTGGTAATGATCATTTACTTCTTGTAAATCCTCCCTGATTCTTCTGTTAGCTAGGATCAAACCATCATTGGTTTCTTGCATGTACTCCATTTGATGCTTATATTTTTTTATGGTTCTTTGCAAGTTCTCCTTTTCTGAGTCAAAGGTATTGCCTACTGCTTCATTCTGTAGCTCGCTAGTTAGCCATGGGATGTTCAGTTTTCTGAAAATATCTTCATCCTCTGGCTGCAGCTCTGAAGATACACCATGAACACTAGGGTTTTCCTGATTAACTGTTTCAGTTGGTGCAATTTCATCAATAAAAAGCTTGTCTTCAAAATAAGAAACTTTAGTTTCCTTTCTCTGTTGTTCCTTCAACATTTCACCTCTTAATTCCAAAAATACAGCAAATAGCTTAGTCTCGGTGAGACTGGACTCTTCTGCTGACTTTAATGCTTTCTTTCCTTTGCAATCACCTTTGCTAGACTCTATATTTTCGTTTGAAGAAGAATTATCAAGCATGGTTACTTATTTTATGTTTAGCTTAGGGTTTAGCAGCTTTTTCATGTTCAGCCTTAATTTATGTTTGGGCCTGGTTTTAGGTCTCCATCCTGGGGCAAGCTCTCCTAGCATCTTCAACATTCTTCCTTGATGTCTAACTGTGGAAAACTCCATAGCTTTAACATTGATCTTCGTTTTCTTTGGCCTCACTGTCTTATCTTCTTGACTGGAGAATTCCCTGTGTGTACCAACCCTAGTTTCATCCTTGACAGTGAATTCATCTCCTTCTAACAGGTATCCTTCATATTCAGATAAAATAGTAATTGGGCTTCTTTGCTGGACATTGGTATTTTCTTCCTTTACTACAACTTTCTCTATGGCAACAATTTTCTCATCCATGAGAGTTTCTGCTGGTGTCCTATTTTGCACAGGCTGATCTTTCTTTTTTATAAACAGCAAACTTTTGCCCTTATTATCAGCTGAAGGCTGCTGAGGTTCATAGTCTCCCTTTGAAGGTTCTGTCACCTCTTCAAGTTTAACACCTTTTTTATCTTCAGACTTGACTTTTTGACCTAGTTTTCTAATTAGGGTTTGCCCCTTGTCCACATGTTTTTTGATTGGCTACTCTTCCTGCTTAATTTGGAAACCATACCAAAAGAGGAAATAGTCCCATGTCTTTCCTTCTCTTTGCAGAGCAGTGCTGATAATGAGCTTGATCAATCCATGATGGAAAATGGACTGTGAAGTGTGATCATGATGCTCTTTAATCCTGCTTGACATCTTCTGCAAACTCTTCAACAAGAAGAAGGGGAGACTCATCCTTGATTCACCAACCAGGTGCTGTAAGAACCTGAAATGATATTAGAATACAAAAGCATACGTCCCTTCACAGGTAATGTAGCTTTGTAGGAATTTGATGGGCTCCACCCATTCTGCTCTGAAATTCCAGATGAGCACTCCTTTGCTCCAGTCTGGAATAATGCCAGGTAAAAGATACCTTTGGGCATTGAAGGTAAAAGGCAGATTTTTTAACCACAACTCTCCTTCATTTCTAACTCCTATTGCTTTAGCCACCAACTCCACAGTCATCTTAAACTTCAGAGTATCAAATGCTACCATGTCTTGGTTATAACATTGGGAAAATTTATGAGAGACCTCGGTGTTATAGCCATCAATATTCTTAAAGAAATCCAACCATCCAACATTTTGGAAGAGCTCTGCACAACCTGGAAACTGGTCAATCCAATTTACCTCAGTAGGTTCAGCTCTGTTGGTCTTGCCACTTTTCTTCATCTGCTTTCCTGGCTGAATGTTGTTTTTGTATGCTTTTAAAACCTTGTCAATGACCTAACAACCCTTTTTCTCTCAAGATTTCAGAGTTTTTACAGTCAGCTTTCTTTGATGCTCCTTGGCTGTTTTCTCTTAGTTTTTAACAGTCTGTTTGTATTGACAATCCAAGAAATGTTTTGAATCAGGTTTGGGTAATTTAGGTTGACAGAGTGCTAAAAATCCTTAATCGAAGCTGCTGCTGAATCTAACTAACATCCAACATGTTCATTTCGATGCCAGACCATCTTTAGAATGCATGGAAAACATATGTGTGTTGTGAATCTACACCAATAGCACCCTTGGCTCCTTCTAATGTCACTAAAGAGCTATCTCTTTGCAATAGGGATTCTGCATTAGTGCTCTCAGTTGCTTGCTTCTTAGATTCATATTGTGATTGTTTAACTAGGGAATGAGATGATATGAGAATAATCTTATGTGTGATAACTTTCTGCTTCAACTTGCATTCAACACAAAACCAATCAGCCTCTGGCACATATTCAGAAAAAGTCTGTATGCAATTGACATGCTCAGCTAACTCATTGCATTGATTACAGGTAACAAGTAAATCTGTGAACTCTGGTCGCCATAAACAATACAAGCCTTCACCCTACCATATCTGCTAGTCTTGACAGGAAAATTGGTTCAATGTAACTGCTATTTTTCAATTTATCACTTGCCAAAATATCTAAGACCTTTTAGACTGATATCTGATCATTGAGAGCTTGTTAACAACATTAATTAAGTCTTTCTTTAATCATTTTTAACATAAGTAGCCTTAATGAAAAAACCCTAATTTGGTATCCACGACTAAGTTTACGCGGAATACCTCATTCCTGACCTGCTGCAGACATTTAAAATTAATCCTTGGGCTATCTGACTGTTGAATTTAACTATCCAAGTGTCTTACAGCCTTCAGTTTGCTTCCAACTGGCGAGCTGAGGAAACCCTGAATTCTCTCTATAACTACAAATTCCAGATTTTTCGCAATTGTCTTCGCTCCACTTCGCTTTCAGCTTCGTAATGCATATGTGGAGAAATTATTTCCCATCAATCTAGGCTCATTCCTCGATCTTTCATCATTCGCCCAACTTTAACTGCTGATCACCACAATCTCCTTCAAGTCACAGACCACACCTGTTTGGATGATAATTTCTGATGAAACACATATCAAAACCATTTGCACATGTGATTAGTCATCCAGAAATCGAAATCATGAGAGAATTTGGCTTAAAAACCAGCAATTTTAGCGCTCGCGATATTCTTGTAGCGTCGCAGTGTAAAATTTTGGCTGTTGCGCTACAAGAATATTTTAAAACCAAATTTGGCACTTTTTTAGTCATTAATTCCATTTTGAATGAGGTTTTATGTTAAACTTTGATCATTGTGTTATTTTTGAACCAATTAATCCACATAATGTCCTATAGAACCCTTCAAAACCATAAGAAGAACAAACCTAATGAAAATCTAAAGCAAAAATCAAAATTTCACTTAAAACCAAAAATTTTCTAAAGTAAGCAAATGAGCAAACTTAAAAATAAAAATCACAAGCAAAATATAAAATTGAAGAAAACAAGTTCATGACTTAACAAATCTATCAGGTGAAAATGTCTTGGAATCCATCAAGAACTAGCTCAGGGTGTTCACCGCAAAGCATATGTTTGGTCTCATATTTGTCTGATACATCATTGAACCAATCATCTGACAATTAATTGTAGCATCGACCAAATTATATGAAGCATCACTCAGAAGCTTCAATTTAGATTCCATAGGTGTGGTTATTGCCTTGCAACCCATCATTATGAATCTCTTCATAATCTCCACTGCATACTTTTCTTGAGAAAAAAAATCCCATCTACACTCTACCACCTTCCATGCCTAGGAAGTAGTGGATCATACCTAGGTATTTCATCTTGAACTCTATAGAAAGTCTCATCCTTGCATATTTAATGAGTTCCTCTTTGTCTGTTAGGAACAGGTCATCGACATATAACATGAGCATCACTGGTCTTCTTCCTTCAACCTTGATGTAAAGGCTGGAATCTTATTTACTCTTGGTAAATTCTAGGATCATCAGTAAGCTATCCATCATACTATACCATGTCCCATCTCATGAATCTTCCTATCACGTGTCGAATCCCAATGTATGTTCCACATACACTTCATCCTAGACTACAAGATTCAAGAAATACGTATTGACATCCATCTAGTGTATCTTCCATCTCATAACTGCAGCCAATGCAAGTATGGATTTAATAGAAGTGTACCTTTCCATGGGTACAAATGTCTCTTCGTAGTCTATGCCTTCTTTATGTGAGAATCCTTGTGCTACAAATATTTCCTTGTATTTCTCGATACTCCCATTTGCAACATGCTTTATCTTGTATATCCACTTCGAATTCACAACAAACTTCTTTTTCGGTCTCCAAAATATCTCCCATACATCATTCTTCATGATTGACTGATACTCCTCGATCATAGAATCCTTCCATTGTTTCTTTTTTGTAGCCTCTTCATAGGTGGAAAGTTCTCTATCAATAATGTCACACAGCAGGGTCACATAGCTATTGTAGGGATTTTCCCTTTTTCTTTCTCTATGTATTCCTTCTGGAGTGCCATACCTTTTATCTTCTTGTATGAGCTCCCTTTCCCATGCTGGTTTCCTCTTGCAAGAGTCCTTATCAAGTATTGTTTCTACCACCTCTTGCGTTTCTGCCATGTAATGATCTTCATGGTCTTTTGGAATTGCTTCTCCAATTTCTAGACCTCAGACTCTCGTTTCCTCAGGTTCCTCGTCCTCTTGAATAGGTATCCTCCTGGATTTGAAGTATGTCGAGTATTCATCAAAGGTTACATCTCTACTGATGTAGATCTTCTTGAATCCTATGAAGTATATTCAGTAGGACATTGATGTATCATTGTATCCTGCGAGTATACCCTTCTTTCCAGAAGGATCGATCTTGGTCCTCTTCTCCTTTGGGATATGTATGTACATCGGGTAGCCAAATATTCTCAGATGGATGACTTCAGGTTTCACTCCTAATAAATCCTCTTCCAGAGTCTTTTTTTCAACTACTTGATGAGGAGTATGGTTCTATACATACACATTTGTTCTTTCTACCTCTTCCTAAAGGTGCGTAGGAATATCCTGGTCATGTAGATTTGCTTTTGTTTCTTCCATGATGTTTTGGTTCTTTCATTCCACAACCCCATTCTGTTGAGGATGTATGGAGTGCTCAACTGCCTCATGTCCCATATTCTCTAGAAAATTCTATGAATTTTTTTGAGGTGAATTCTCCACCATTATATGAGCACAGAGTCTTGATCTTCCTTTCAGTTTAGTTCTCGACCAAGGATTTATATTCCTTGAACTTACTGAATACTTCACTTTTCCCTTTCAATAAATATATCCAAGTCTTATGTGAAAAATCATTTATAAAGGAAACATAATACACATACTCACTTAATGATCTAGAAGACATGGGTCTGCATACATCCGAGTGTACTATCTCCAATATTCCTTTAGCCAGGCTATCACTGCTGGGAAATGTCTTCTTCGCATTCTTTCTTTATGCACATCTTTTCAAATTCCTTCATTATTTTCCTAGATCTCTAGAAGTACAGAGACTTCTTTTCTTTCCATTGGTAGTGCTCTATAGTGCACATGTGCATGCTTTCTGTGCCATAGTTCGCTTGGTTCAATCGAATCAAGAAACAATTCTTGTTTAGGATGTCTCCGTAGCTTGTACAAGCCTACGTCTTCTTATCCAATCAATGTTGCATCATCTATTGTCTTCCCTTTAGGCCACATTAGAACTTGGACATCGACAAATGCAACTATCATTCCCTTTGCATCTAGTGCAGCGATGGATAGAACATTCTTCTTTAATCCTAGAACATATAGCACATCCTTTATCTTTAAAGATTTCCCAAATTTTAGCTTGTATGAATATTATCCACTCCCTTTTATGGGGTATTCGTAATCATCCCCAAGTTTCACCTTGTGAGGTGACTCATGCTCAGAAATATTGACAAATGATTCCTTATAACCCATCATGTTCCTAGAAGCTCCACTTGTTAGAATAGTAGAGTCAAGATAAACTAGTTAAGCTATCTAAGCAACCAACAACATATCATAAAAGATAAGAGCGGGAAAATAATAGGACAAGAGAACACCAATATACGTGGTTCACAATAATGGGTTACATCCACAAGTCTTCTATTATCTCCAGAATGTCTTCTCCAATCTTACAAGAGAGAAAAGCAAAACTACCCCAAAGAATATAGATGATGTACAATAGTGTCACAATAGTACCACTAATACATCAAGAATGGACGATATGTAGAGACTCACTTGACCCTATTATATACTAAGAGATGAGGAGGAATTACTCTCACATATTGCATGTGGGATAATATAATTCTCCAAAATAACATCTCTTAATACAATACCATGGACAAATACTCTACACAAGTAAATACAACACCCTATAACTATGGGTTAAATGTATTACTCTTTTACATAAGATTGTAGACAACTTTCGACATAATACAAAGACATTATTACCTTCCAAGGAATATAATATATTCCAACACTCCCCCTTAATAATGGCTGGGAGAAGGGCCCACACTAACACTAAGGAAGGAAGGAGTCATTACTGCTCCCCCTTGATGACAACTTCTCGCATTCCAAGAAAGGAACAAAAATGCACAAACTTCACCTCAGTGAAGGATTTGGTGAAAATATATGCTGCCTACTACTCGGTAGGACAATACTAAAGAGAAAGAATACCATATACCACAAGTCCGCTAATGTAATGAGTGTCAAGGTCGAGATGATTTGTCTTGGAGTGATATACTGGATTATAAGCAAGCTGGATCGCATCCTCATTGTCACATTTCAACACAATGGACGATTTCGGAGCTAAACCAAGCTCTGTAAGAACATGCCATAACCAAACTGCTTCTTTAGTTGCTTCTTTGGCTGCTCTATATTCTGCTTCACATGAAGATAAAGAAATATTCTTCACCTTCTTGCTCGACCAAGAAATCGGACCTGAACCAAGTTGAAATACATAACCTACAGTGGACCTTCGATTAGAACTGTCACCTACCCAATTAGAATTTGTGTAACCAAAGAGTGAAAGTATAGTACTGCTCGAATAAAAAACACCATAATGTAATGTCCCCTGTAAACATCTTAGAATCCTCTTGGCTTCCTACCAATGACTTTCATGAGGTTGCTGCATGAACTGAGAAACCAAACAGATGGCAAAAGAGAGATCTGGTCTGTTGTGAGTTAAATATATCAAACTGCCTGCAAGTTGACGGTAAAGAGTAGCATAAACAAGCGGTGTGGTACACTCAATAGTTAACTTTACACCAGACTAAAATGGTGTAAAAGCAGATTTATAATCACTGATATGGAAATGAGCCAACAGGTCTGTAGCATACTTCGATTGAGAGAGAAACATACCATATTCCATATGCCAGATTTGAAGACCTAAGAAATAATGCAATAAACCAAGGTCAGTCATTTCAAACTACTTTTGAAGATCACTTTTTAGATCTTGAATTAATGTAAGTTGGATGCTTGTGATGATTAGATCATCTACATATAAAACAACAATGAGAATATTAGTACCAAAGTTCTGAACTTACAGATTTGGATCAGATATACAATGCTTAAAACCATTCTTCAAAAAATATGCATCAATTTTATCATACCAAACCCAATGTGCTTGTTTGAGACCATATAAAGACTTGTGTAATTTACATACTAAATTTGATGATTCAACATTAATAAAACCAGGAGGTTGTTGCATATAAATTTCTTCATTAATATCACCATTTAAAAAATCACTTTCAACATCCATTTGGTGTATTTCCCATTTATAAGATGAAGCAATAGATAAAATGGTTCTTATTGTATTCATTTTACCAACAGGAGCAAAAGTTTCATTATAATCTATACCTGCAAGTTGATTAAAACCTTTTGCAACTAACCTAGCTTTTAAACTTTTCAATCTGTCCTTCTGCAATGAAATTATTTTTATAAACCCATTTACAACCAACTAAATTCTTACCAACAGGAAGAGGAACAAGAGACCAAGTCTTGTTCTTCATAAGAGACTCATACTCAGCAGTCATAGCTTGTTCCCATTGAGGTTTACCTTGAACTTGAGAATAAGAGGTAGGATTATCTGTGGCCAAGGGCAAATTTAGATCTATTTCTACGAGGGTCGAAAGGGTTACCGACCTCACTACCTGTAGATTCAATATTTTCCTGGGACCAAATAGGAAGGTTAGAGGAAATAGAAGTTTCTTCAGCTTCAGTACATTCAGGTGGAATACTTGAAGAAGAGGACTCATTAGAGGAAATTTCAACTCAAAATGGGCCTTTTAACTTTGATTCAAATTCCATGTCATCCTGTGTTAGCCAATGAAATTGCTTTAAATTTGAAATACCGTATAGGTCTTAAACACTTTTTTAATATAAATTTGAGGATAGGTATCATAAAAAAAACTACTTTTCTTGTTTGTATTTTTGACATATCTCCCCATGTTTTTACTCAAATTTCGATCGACAGAGCTCATTGGATGATTCCGCATCCAACGAGTACCCACTCGACATACTTTTAACGGACCTCGCTACCACAAAAACAAGAAATACCTGAAAAAACATGATGATGACATCATCATCACATTTTTTTCAGGTATTTCTTGTTTTTGGGGTAGCAGGGCCTATCAAAAGTATGTTGAGTGGGTATTCATTGGATGCGGAATTTAATTCCACATCCAACAAGCTCTCCCGATCGAAATTTGAGTAAAAACAAAGGGAGATATGTCAAAAATACAAACAAAAAAGTAGTTTTTTTCTTTTCTTCCTCTAAAATTAATAAATATTATTTTATTATTTTAACTATTATTTTATTAATTCTTTTTAGGAGGCCCATTTTGAGTTGAAATTTCCTCTAATAGGCTAGGATCAACAACAGGCACAGAACTAGAAGAAGAAACCAATATAGGAGTAATAGGAGACAATCGGATATTCAGTGTAACATGAGGTTCCACAGACTCAAGTGGTGAAGATACTTCAGCAAAGTGAACTTCCCTTCGGATGATAACACTCTGAGTAGAGTTATCAAATAACCTGTAAGCCTTAGAATCCTCAGAATAACCAATGAATATACATTTGTGAGACTTTGGATCTAACATTTTTCATTTATCATCAGGAATATGATCCCAACATTCACAACCAAACACCTTAAAGTTACTAATATCAGGATTCCGACCATTCCATTTTTCCTTGAGGGTAACATGCTTAACGAATTTTGTAGGAACTTGATTTAAAATAAAGTTTGCACAACTTACAACTTTAGCCCAAAATGCTTTATGTAATCCTTTAGAATAAAGCATGCATCTAGCCATTTCAACTAAAGTTCTGTTTTTCTTTCCAGCAACACCATTTTGTTGAGGTGTGTAAGGTACATTCTTTTGGTGTTGAATACCATGTTTGGATAAAAATTCTTCAAATATATTCTTAACAAATTCCCCCCATTATCTGATCTTAAAGCATTAATCTTCTTACCAGACTCATTTTCAACCAAAGATTTAAAAATTTGAAATATTGAAAACACTTCACTTTTATTTTTCAAGAAATAAACCCATGATTTTCTACTAAAGTCATTAATAAAAGTAAGAAAATAGAGTGTACAATATAAAGAGGGAAATTCAAGAGGACCACAAATGTCACTATGAATTAATTGCAAAGGTTCTTTAGCACGCCAAGCTTTACCTTTCTCAAACATTTCTCTATGATGTTTACCAAGAACACAACCTTCAAACACCGTTAGTAGAAGAAATATGAGGCAAGCCATGTACCATTTTAGTTAACAATTGCATTTTACCATAACTCAAATGACCTAATATTTCATGCCATAATTCACTTTGTTCATCAGCGTGGGCAACATAGGAATAAAAAGGTTTTCTTTTAGTTGAGTCAAAACCAACAAATTTATATAGACCAGTAGTATGATCAATAGGACCAAAAGAGATTAATTTGAAATTTTGATTGATATCTTTAAGAACATATTTTCCATCCCAATTCTTCAAATTTAAACCCTTTTTTACAAGAATGATAAATAGAAACTAATTTAATGGGCATGTGTTCAACATGAAAAACATCTTCCAATTGACCATTAGTAACATTAACATTACCGAAAACAATTACAGAAAGTTGTTTACCATCACCTATAAAAACTTTATGAGATATGTGTTTACGATTGTCATAATAAGTAAATAAAGAAGCATGACCAATCATATGTTTAGATGCACCGGAATCCATTATCCATTCCACGTTAGAAGAAGAATTATTAGGCAAAACAACAGATGCACATAAAGCTACTTAAGAGTCATGAGAAGTTTTCTTTTTATCTTTAGCCATTAAACGTTTTTCTTTAAAACAATTATTTTCAGGATGGTTAGCTTTACCACAATGTTTACAAGGATCATATACTTTCTTCTATTTACTATTTCCATTAGAAGCATGTCCACAATTAGTATTAGAAGGATTAGAACCTTTAACATTATAAAAAAATTTCTTATGATGCTTTTTAAGTGCAGTTAATGCTTTATTAGTTGTGAGTTATCCTGAAACAATTAACCTTTCTTGCTCATTGATGAATCCTTTACAAAAATCATCAAAAAATTTCTTCGTAGTACTTTGAGACAATTCTAGAGATCTATTTCTAGTTTGGATGAACATATCAAAGCAAGATGGCATTTTACATTCTAAAAGAATAATAAGAGCAGTGTCAGTTTTCGTGTAATCTTTACCACAACTATTTAATTTATCATTTAAAGTTTTCAATTCAGCAAGATATAACTCAACTCTTTCAAAGTCAGCAAGTTCGAGGTCAAAGATCTTCTTTTCAAGATAATATGCAGAAACATCATCAAATTTATCAAATAAAGAGGAAAGAATTTTCCATACCTGAACTAGGCTGTCTTCTGCCTCAATACTTACCTGAACACTATCTGGAACAGTTTGATCAATGAGCCCCCTTGCTTGATCACTTTTAGCTTCCCATATAGCCAAATAATCAGTAGCAGTAGGTGTCTTATGTTCAACATTAACTAGCCTCTAAATATTCTTACTCTTGAGAACATCAATCATCTTTCTCCTTCAGGCAAGATAGTTAGAACCAACTAATTCAGGAACAAAAGCTACTTCAAAAGTCATAATGAGTGAAATTTTGTTAAAAAATAAGAAACCCTAATACTGAAAAATGACAGAAAAATAGTGAAGAACTTGAAAATAGTGACACTTTACTGATCTGAATCTGCAAAAGCATAGTTAGAAACACAGTAAAGAAAAGAGGAGAAACTTTCACTTACAACCCTGTGAAAAAAATGTTCCCAAAAAATCCTAGTCTTCTATTCTGTTCACGTATGTGGATCTAGAATGGCTGTTCCAATTCCAAAAACAGGTTATAATAAAAAAATCTGGTAAGAAATGACCAAGTTATGACCCTTTTTTATAACTATCGCTTTTATTACCGAAAGGAAGCCTGGAAATGCCCAGCTTTTTTGTTCTAGTCACGAATGTGGATCCAGAATGGCTGTTTCAATTCAAAAAACAGATTATAATGAAAAATCGGTAAAAAATGACCAAGTTACAGCCCTTTTGTATAACTGTTGTTTTTATTACCAAAAGGAATCCCAAAAATACCCAGTTTTATGTTCTGGTCCTGTGACTGGATTTAGAATGGCATTTCCAATTCCAAAAACAGGTATAATAAAAATTCTGGTAAAAACTTACCAAGTTACGACCCTTTTTTATAACTACCATTTTTATAATCCGAAGAAATATCTCCTTGGGGAGAGCCCCAAAATCATGTAGATCTATAGAAAAAAACATCAAGAAACCCTTGAAACAATTCTGCAAAAATATTACACAACAAGTTAGGGTTATGGTAAAAAAAAAATGCAGAAATATACCCAAATCTAAAGAGAATCCTAATGGCTACCAGATAGAAAGAAAATCTACAACAAAATGACAATGCCCAAATGATAATCGTTATTTATTGAAAGTTATAGAAGGTACTAGATCATAGCAACCCGATCTGATACCATGTTAGAATAGTAGAGTCAATCTAAAGTAGTTAACCTATCTAAGCAACCAACAACATATAATAAAAGATCAGAATAGGAAAAGAAAAGGACAAGAGAACACAAATATACGTGGTTCACCCTAATAGGTTACATCAATGGTAAGGTAGTCTTCTATTATCTCCAGAATGTCTTCTCCAATCTTACAAGAGAGCAAAGCACAAATACCCCAAAGAATATAGATGATGTACAATAGTGTCACAATAGTATCACTACTACATCAAGAATGTGTGATATGTAGTGACTCACTTGACCCTATTATATACTAAGAGATGAGGAGGAATTACTCTCACATATTACATGTGGGATAATATAATTCTCCAAAATAACATCTATTAATACAATACCAGGGACAAATGATCTACATAAGTAAATACAACACCATATAACTATGGATTAAATGTATTACTCTTTTACATAAGATTATAGACAACTTCCGACATAATACAAAGACATTATTACCTTCCAAGGAATATAATATATTCCAACACCACTATCCACACGCCAATCATTGCTTCCATGTGAGATAGTGCTAGTAAGTGTTGAGATTAGCACATACTCTTCATCTGAAACATCCTTCTTTTTTCTGGATATATTTTTTGTTCGTTCATTGTATTTGGCAACATGATCATGGTGTCTCTTTTTCCTAATGGGGAAGTCTCTTGCAAAGTGTCCATTTTCATCACAAGTATAGAATTGAACATTGGAAGGATCTCTCTTGATATTCTTTGGTTTCTTTCCCTTCTTCTTGTTATGATGACAGTTCTCCTTCTTATCCTTCTTCTTGAATTTATTCCTAGTGTGAACTGTGAGAGCTTGATCTTCATTTGCTCCCATCTTCTCTTCTTTTGTTACGAGTTGAGCTTCTTCTTATGTGCATTCTTCTCGCAATCGGCTGAAAGAGATCAACTTCCTTCTTGCACATATTCCTTGAATGAATGAGTCCCATGTTGATGTAATTGTAACTTTGGAATGTATTCACTTGTATATCTAATGTATTGTACCTCGATGTTTATTCTGGGAAGTGGTCGTAATGTAATTGAGTCATGTCATGCCCTGATGCTCCGATTGGGAGTTTCTATAATGTGAACAAGTCATGTCAAGTCATTGTGGGTAACCCTCCTATTGATCAAGGGTTAAAGTCCCCGCAGTTGTGGGGCCCTAGGGTTATTAGACTCTCCTAGAGAAGTCGGCCCTAGTGAGTTATTGTCAAGTCGAGAATTAGTATAAATAGAGAGTGAGCCTCTCTATTTATCACACATTCACTCACACTCAGTTGTAGTGCATAACTGAGAGAGAAGAAGTTGTTGGGACATGAGAGAGAGAGACTATTGTAGTCAGGAGATCATCTTACTGTTTTGGGGTTTTGATTTTGGTGTTGATTCTATCTCTGAGGAAGCTACGGGGTTTTCTCCTTTATGGTTTCCCCAAGGAAAAATGTTGTATTCATTGTCTCTTATGTTTGATTGTTGTGCTTGTTATTCTCTCAGTTAAAGATCCTAACATAATGCTAGCTTAAATGATAAAAATCTAACATGGTATCAGAGTTAACCTGAGAAGAAGACACTGTGCAGCTGTGTAAACTAAGGCTTCCTATTTTTTGGATCTCTCTCCATGGATTTTCAGCAAAAGAAGGTTGGGCTAACTCTCCTCTCCAGGGAGCATCTTTCTGTCGAAGCAGAATCTGATTCTGATCATTTTCATTTTTTGACCTGACACTACTGCCAGAAATTAAGGCTTTCCATAGAAGTGGAATTTTTTTAGTGAGACCAATTTTGGATTGATCTCCTCCTCAAAATAGAAGTTTAGAGATCAAGATCAAAGCTTTTGGTTGGACAGAACTTCAGGAAATTCAAACCCTAATCTGCTCCTAAACCAGCTCTGCAGAATTTCAGCTCGAGATCCATATCCGACATCTTAACCTGGTAAGATCTAAATCTTTTGTATTTCCATTTGAGGTTCTCAGTTAAGATGTCTCATCATACCAATCTTGATGAAAATATTGAGGGAGCTGATAACTTCTGAGCCTAGAAGTATAGGATCTCCCTGGTCCTAGAAGAAAATGAGTTGGACTCCTATATCAATGAGGAGGTTCCAATTCCCGAGGGAGATGAGGCTAAGGCCTTACGCAAGAAGAAGTTGGCCATGGCTAAGAGGATTATTGCTGATTCAATCAAGGATCACCTCATACCATAGGTGTCCTCCCTAAAGACACCTCAAGCTGTGTTTGATGCCCTGACCAAACTATTTGAAAGGAAGAACATAAACCGAAAGATGACACTGAGAAACCAATTGAAGAGTGTAAAGATCCAGAATGCGAAAACCATCCAGTCTTACTTTACAAGAGTCTCTTAGATCAAAGAACAAATTGAAGCAATGGATGAAGAAGTGGAGAATGCATAGATTGTGATGACCACCTTGAATGGTCTCTCTAGGACATGGGACTCTTTCATTCAAGGGATCTATGCCAGAAAAAATCTATTCAAGTTTAGCAGACTATGGGAAGAATTCTCTCAAGAAGAAGCTCGGATAGCAGCTCAAGAAGAAAATATGGGAAGTGAAGATCAAGCTCTCACAGTACACTCCAAGAAAAGTAGAAGAAGTTCTCATCACTCCAGAGGTAAGAAATTCCACCAGAAAGATAACACTAGAAAATATTTATCTAAATTTAGATGCTATACATGTGATGAAAGAGGACACTTTGCCAAAGACTGTCCTAGAAACAAGAGTAACTCTCATAAGAAGAAGGGAAACAAGAGAAGAAATCATGCTCATGCTATAGAAGATGATGAACCTTCCACAAAGAGAATCAAGCAAGAAAGTGATGAAGAATATGTCTTGATTTCTGCCCTCACGGGAACTATCACACATGGAAGCAATGATTTTCTCATAGACAGTGGTGCTTCCAAACATATGATGGGATTCAAAGAATCCTTTATGAAACTATCTGAACATGAGTCACCCCACAAGGTGAAACTTGGGGATGACTACCAGTATCCAATAAAAGGTAGTGGGGAATCCTCCTATAAGCTAGACTCTAGAAAGTCTATGAATGTGAAAGATGGATTTTTTGTACCAGGACTAAAGAAGAACATCCTCTCCATATCTGCATTAGATGCAAAAATAATGAGGGTTGCATTTGTAGATGGCCAAGTTATCATGTGGCCAAAGGGAAAGACTATTAATTATTAAATTGAGCACATAGATCTATGGACAAACACACAACTCATAGTATAGATCACACAATTTGCTCAGTTATTGAAGAATGAAACAGTGCAAAAATGGCTTGCAGCTGTTAATGCTTTTCATTAATGAAAGAGTAATTAGATAATTATTACAATGAAGTACAATGGCTTTAATAGCCATAAGCAATTCGAATCCACATGAGGATATTCGAATTGATTATACTCTACTTGACTGTAGGTAACTAAGACCTTGTCTAAATCACTATCGGAGGACTCAATAGTTAACGGACCTTGTCTAAACCATAACTAGAGTTCATCGGAGTTCTAAAACAAAACTCAAGTGTTACATTCAGTGTTGACTAAGGCTAACTGACTGTGGTAGGTGAGAAATGCACCCCTCCTAAGTGCAGTCAAGTAAACCTAGCGCTAACTAAATGCAGAGGACTGGAATTGAATGTAACTGACTCCTAACTTAGATTAACTAGTCATCAACTGAACTAAACTAACCTTGGTTGGTTTTGGCACTCCCAGTGGCTCCTAAATTGTAGGGATTGGTCTAGGAGGCTCTTAAACTGATGCAATTAAGTGCAATCAGTGGTAGTGAGCCTCAATTAGTGTTCCCCACACTTTAGTAACTGAAACATGTGCTCCAATTAGGCCAAGTGGACCTAATGGTGTTAATGACTATAAATAGACTGGATGGACTCCCAATTTAGACATGACTCCCGATTTAGACATATGACCAAATTGGACAAGGGAGGATTAATAATCCTAACAAACCCCCTAAATGCTAACTTGGACAATCTGTGGGACCTGGTAACGAAGACCATAGGTCACCCATTACATCAAGTAAAGTAAAGTAACTGCTCAAAAACAAGGTGCTGGGGAAAAACCACATGGGAAAAAATCCCCCCCTCTAATTAAGCAAGTAGAATCAGGATCAATCTAGTTCTTCTATGCACAGGTATCCTGGGGCATGGAATGTGAACCTCTCCATCATTATGTCTAGAGGAATCTTCCTCTTTGGAAGAAGAATGATATGCTCAACTAAATCAGAAATATAGACAACTGCCGGATGAAGACTGGACCCATGTAGAGCAACTGAAGTCAACTGATAAGTGAGAAAAGCTTCTTGAGGATTCAGAACATGTGAGGAACACTCAAGAAACTGATATGTTGCAGCCATGAAGAGCAAACCATGAGTGGTAAAAACAGCCCCAAGTGTTAGGAGCAAGTTTCCAATTGGATGCAGAAAATATTCATGTTTACCAATTCTATGAGGAGATGAGCATGTGATCAATGGTAGAGAAGCACTGGGACTATTGAGAGCAAATGCTTGAGCTCCATAGTCTGATATAGCTTTTTAAATAGCTAATGAATCACATAATACAATATCAGCAACCTCATATGAGGAAACTAACACCAAATCCCCATCAATAGTTTTGAAGATAAAGTGCAATACTTGATTTTTCACACCGGAATTGGTGAGAGAAGCTACAAGCATGAATGAAATCTCTTGGATTTTAATATATGAAGCAAATAATATCAGATCAGAAAGTAAATCAGATCTAAACAGTTTCAAAACAGATCCAAAACTGTGAAATGGAATCAAATCCCTAGTAGCAGTTTTGTAGGAGACTTGCGGTACTTGTTTCTTCACACCATTGATGAGAACAGCTACAAGCTGTTGTAAAGCAAAGTTTCCTATGGCTAGGGTTTAAGAGGACATGAACATACTCGGGTTGAAATGTGGATGCATAATGTTCAGCAAGCATATATAAGCAAGTTTCAGAGATTAGAATAGTTCATACCTTAGCCAAATGAAGGTTGATCCAAGCATCCCTTCAATCCTCTTCTTGCTCCTCTTGCTCCAAGAGACCTGCAAAACAAGTTATACCTTCCTAAAACCAATATGACCACATATAAAGAAATGGTAATCAAATAAACATGAAATAATAATTTGATTAACATCATCATATGATCATAAACAGAAATTCAATCACATATTGAACAATGATCTGGGAAGAAGAAGGACATCACATCTTTATTTATCTTGAAAACAAGTACAAATATACCTTCTCTTCAAGTTCAGCACCTCACAAAACCTTGATATGGTTCCATTGCTTCTCTTCTCCAAGGAACTCAGCCTCCAAGCTTTGCAATACAAGGAGGATACTTTTAGGGCAAAGGTGTGGGCAAAGAGAGCTCCAAATCCTCAAGCATAACAATGCAAAGATTCAAGTCCCCTCTCATGTACCTCCCTACCTCTATTTATATGTTTAATGAAGATTTAGGGTCGAAGACAAAGTAGTTACAACCAAAGGAGTTAGTTGCATAACTACCCAAACTACCCAAATTTCAAAATTCATATTTTTTTGACATTTTCAGGAAGCGTACGCGAGTTGCAGAGACAACAGTCGCGTACACGAGGAGGCATACATGGGTTTCAATGTAGAAACTCATGTATTTAAGGCGTACATGACTATTATATATAGCAACTCGCATACGTATGCGGGTTTCCTTAAGGAAAGTCGCATACACATCAAAAACTCATTTTTAGGGTATTTTTGGGCATTTTCAGACTTTGGTGTCTTCTGGAAAGTTTTAGCTAAATAAATGAAATTTCCAACATTGTAGAGATGAGGTCAAATGGAGTTACAAAACTCAAGATATGGGTCCTCCAAGTTAGGTGTTTTTTCAATGACTTTCTTGAAGTGTTGTCATGGAAGTGTTGACATGCGACAAAAACATAGGAAAGTGGTCACAGGCAGAGATGTGTCATTTTGAGCTATAACAGATGCCCCCTAATGTATGAGGTTAGAGGGGAAGATGATAGCCGAAATGCATTATAAAGGAAATAGCTGATTGTGGAGAGAGAAGAGAATCCAAGATCGAAAGGCTCGAACAAAGGTACCTAAAAGAGAGATAAATGTAAAAAAAAATTGATCTTTGGGACATACAAGTCCATATACAAATCATCACCATAAAGATACAGGTGGATCCAAAATATGTATAATTGATGAAACTATCATGGTTGCTCAATATGAAAAAATGTGCCATATCAAATCTAAAGGAGTCATGGCCACAAATGAACAAGCTGGATCCATGCTCAACAATTGATCATAGCCACAAAAATACAAGGTGGATCTATGTCTCAGCAAAATGTCATATAAAGTGTAACAAGGTATTGCACAGATTGGGCAATGGAAAAAAATGGCAATGCTACTGTCGACCCAAGGTCTTGAATCCAAACTACCCGAAAAGTTATGAATCCTAACCATGCGAATAAAGGAGTTGAAGTCAAACATGGAGGAAACCATTTGATTACCGGTCAATAATGAGAACTATTAACAAACGTGAGGGAAACCACCATTAATGAAAATGGTCCCCAAGGTACCCAGTACATTCTAACAAGTGTGAATACAAGGACTTGAAGTCGAACACTTGAAGAATCCATCGAGTTGGAGACATTAAGGTATTCCCACTACCCAATAGCAAGGGAAATTGCCACTAATGACTACAATTCCCAAGGTACTGTCATAAAACTCTAAATCTCATTACCAGAGCAAGATGTGTTGCAGTTGATAGGAAGAGATCCATTGGAAGGAAGGCATTAAGGCATCCTTTATCATCCAACACGAGGTAATTCAAAGACTAATTGGATCTGGAATTGGTACTGAATTTCACAACAAGGACTGCCGAAGACATGCTGTAATGAACTGATACCAGGGAATGGCCGACACAAAAGGTCAAGGAAACTATAGAGTTACCGACAAAGGTTTAATCCTTGAACAGTGAGCACGACACAAAAGTGACTTACGCAGCTTTTGACACAAAAGGACCAACGAAACAAATCTACAATGTAGGAGACATTGACATACTCCCCATATAATTGGAAAAGAAACCAACTGGAGGAGTAAGAAACTCTGAATAAGTATAAGGTCAAAATACTAGGACCCAACTGTTGATAGACTCAAAACTGGTGCTTTGTTCAAAGAAACAAGACTTGCTGCCATGATGTAAAAAACATGTGAATGAACTTCCCTTCCCCTCTTTCTTGTAAAGGTTTAACAAGTCCAAGAAAGCAAACTCAGGACCATCTTCATTTTTGGCAAGCTAAAAGAAAAGACAAAAGAATGCTTGATAAAGCACTGATTTGTGGATTTTACGAGCATGAACTAATACATGCTCGACGATGTTTTCATAGTTTAGAGAGTTTGAAAACTCCAAAGAAGACTCCAGGGGGTTCCTTTTTCATCCAATTTAGTCTCCTGAGGCCAAAAAAGTATAAAACAAACCACAGAAGAACTCTCTTAGCTTCCGAAGAAGTAAGGCACACATTTTTCGTACTTAGTCAAGAAGGTCCGAAAAAGGTTAAATTACCACCTACCCAATGCTCCTTCAAAAGAAGAATATAGCCTGAGTTTTACAAGTGTGAAGGAAGGGAAGATCACTCGGAAAGATCCATTTGATTACGAGAAATGGGGCTTACAACAGTAAACTCAATGCTTTTTTCTTTAGGGTTTAACAAGCATGACAAAGACATAAAGTACACTAGGAATATTTTTCATGTTTTGGTCCAGAGCACGAAAAAGAGAAAACTAAGCTCATACCGGGGGTTACTTTTCTATAATTTTAGTCCCTCAGGTCCACAAAAGTGATAAACCTATTCCTGAGAATACTCTTCTCAATTCCGAAGAAAAGAGAGTGTTCCTTTCTCGTACTATTCCACATGGTCTGAGAAAGAGATAACCTACCACCAATGTGGATGCCCATTCACATATTCTTAACGAGCCTGAACAGACAAGTTTACTCGGTAGTCAAGTCTATTTCAAGGAGTTAGACCTGGGCCTAAATACACTCCATATCTTTCTCGTGAAGTTTTAACGAGTCTGAAAAAGTCAACTCGTGGCCTCCTTACTATTTTTAACGAGCTCAAAGGAGAGCAAAAAGAATGCTCTAAATGCAAGGAGATGAGTGTCACGGGCAAGTGAAACTAGTTCCAAGTGTGAGGAACAAACCTATGCATAATGCAAGGAACATGAGCAAGGTAAAGACACTTGGGGAACGTCTCCTCAAGGTAAAAGGTGTCAAGCTGCAAAGGAAAAATGACACAAGGCTTAGCGACGAAGAGAAAAAAGATGAGGGCTTATACAAAGAGCTAAAAGCGTGGAAGCTAGCATCAGACTCATAAGCGTGAGCAGGGAACATGAAATTATAGTTACAGCTTGAACAAAAAGAAAAGGCTAGTAAATAGTAGTGAATCCAACTAAAAATCCTATCTCCAAGAAACAACAACATCAGGATCATATTCAGAAGAAAAGATCCGATGCGGGTCACTTTGGAAGAAACACATGTGACTTTGCTATCTTCTACAAAAGATGTAGTCAAGGGCAGAATCAACGAAAGAGGAATCTATAGTGCTAAGATCCGATGGTTTATAATCAATAAGATCAACCTCAGAAGGAGATCAAAAATCAACAAGGGATATAGAGTCTGCAGGAACAAACTCAGTATCACGAGAGTTGAAAAATTCATAAGAAAAAACAAACTCATCAGGATCACTGACTTTCTATTCAAAGGAAGAGTTGAAAGACTCAATAAGACCAACATAAGAAGAAAGGTCATGCTTACTAGGAAAATCAGGGTTAGACTTAGTCACAACTGAACCAACATCCAATATAAGATCAGACTATATCAAAGACTCTAGGAAGACTCCATCCGAAGGAAGGAGATCATCCGAGATAGGATACATGTCTAAACTTTCAAATGGATCGACATAGTGGAGAGAAGGATCTACAGTCTGTATAGGATGACTCACCTATTCAACTGCTGGGACCAAGTCCCGAGAAGGAAAGCATGAAAACAGAGGCTACTTCTCAATAGCAATTGAATGCAAAGGACATGAGGCCACATAGCTCACCTATGGCAGGGCATTGTCTATAGAAACACTGGAAATCAATAAAGGAAAGACCTAGTCTCTAGTTGGGTCAGGAGACAGATCAAGAAAATCCAACTGATCGATAGTGACAATTTCTTCGCCATAATTAAAGTACATCACACGAAAGAATGTTGACACCACAACTTGCACGGCATAGACATAATCACGTCCAAGGAGCATATTGAAGTCTAAGGGGTCTTCTATCACCATGAAGTCAACTAAGACGATATTTCCACCCAAAGTAACAGGTGTTTGAGCAATAATTCCCAAGCCTATACAAGTTCTTCTATCAATGACCAATAACTGACTAGTAGTCGACACAAGGCTGGGAGATTGCATGCCTCACCAAGCACGAGTAGACAAGATACTAATAGAGGCTCCTTCATCAACAATACAATGAGCAATTGTGTATGATTCAACTTTGACCTTTATCTGGAGAGGTGCATCAGAAGGAAGGCACGGCTCAACTAGGCTATCCCAATCAAAGGAAGCAATCCGAGAGCTTGGTGGGGTTTGATCTTAAATGAATTTAGTGCCCCCTTGTTCAGTAAGTTCTAAACTGGAAGTGAAGAAAATGTGACTAGAAGACACTTCACTCTCCAAAGGAATAGTGGGATTGATTGACAATGGAATCAATTCAACCGCTTCAGGAAAGTCACTCTCTGAAGGGAGAGTGGGATTGACCAAAGATGACATTGGTTCAATCACATCAGGATCACTCTCCAAAAGAAGAGTGGGATTGACCAAATCTGAGATTAGTTCGACCAATTCATCAACCAAAGGTTGAGTAGGTTGTTGAGAAACTATAGGTTGTTTAGGAGAAGTAAATTCTTGAGTCTCAGACCACACTCTTTGCACCTCTGCGATAGCAGGGAACTAGTGAGTAAGATGATCTCCCTCGCATAGCTTACAAGGGAACTTAAGTTTGCACTTTGAATGACTATTTTTCTCAATGGTGTCAACATGACTAGTAGTGGCTGGCTATTTGCTCTCAACATGACCTACAGAGGTTGATATTTTTCCCCCAGCATGAACTACAGAGGCTGGGTGACTGGGTCCAACCTGACTAAGAGAGGTTGGTTGTTAAGAGACTTCAGGATGTTCAAAAATGTGATGACCATGAAACCAAACTCTTCACACCTCCGCGATAGAAGGGCATTTATAAGTAAGGTGGTCTCCCTCACAAAGCTTACAAGGAAACTTGGGCTTGTGTTTTGAATGGTTAGTCTTTTCAACAGTGTCAACATGACTCACAGTGGCTGACGGATTGTCTTCAGCATGAACCACAGAGGCTAAGAGAATACCCCCAGCATGACTTGCAGAGGCTGAGAGACTAGGTCCAACATGACTTGCAGAGGTTGGATGAGCACCACCAGCACGAACAATAGAGGCTGAATGGTTAGGATCAACATGCTTTGCAGCAATTGAGTGTTTTCCCCCAGCATGAACTTCAAAGGCTGGGTGGATGAATCCAACATTACTTGCATAGGTTGGATGGGGAGGTTCAACTTGAACATCAAAGTTTGAACAGGTTCCCTTAGCATGAAATTCAGAGGCTGGGTGGTGAGGTTCAACTTGACTTACAGAGGTTAAGTGCTTAGATCCAACATGACCTGCAGAGGTTGGATAGGTGCCCCCAGCATGAACTGCAGAGGCTGGGTGGTGAGGTTCAACTTGAATTGAAGAGGTTGAACGGGTGCCCCCTTGCTTATCTGCCTTCTTCCTATTCTTCCTTTTACTCCTTTTAGACTGTCGGTTACTAGTATTAGTACTTTCACCGCATGAGGTATAAGGAGGAGGAGAATCAACTACAGGTGAAGGGGAAGCAATGTTTTGATGCCCTTGATATAAGGATCTTACATGTGAAGCATCAGAGGCATTCAGGATAGTTGGAGTGGAAAACAACCACACCGGTAGCCCTAGGGTGAATCCAGGCAGATTCAAGGTGGCCATCAAAGGAACACCAACATTCCCAGTGAGAGGAATAGAACAAGGAGTTCCCAGCATGGTGGTCTCTTGGTTGGTGTTTAAAGGGGTGTTAGCCATATTTTCAAACTAGGAGACAAAGTTTAAGGTTGACAAGCAACCAAAAGTACAAAGCACACACCTGAAAGAAAACTAAGTATAGACAAACCACAGAGCACTCACTGAAATTCCTAAAGCCACACAGACAAACAGGTATAAGATGTGCTTTCCAGAAGAAAGTTGATAGACAGTTACTTGGTGTCCCTATATATGTTCTTGGGCATAAGCAGAGGAATCACCCACCTCCATCCCACACTTTCTAACAGGGTTACCTTCCAAGCTCGTCCAAGGTCAACCAAAAATAGCCTTCCGGTGTACCTGTGTATGAACCCTAGATGTCAAAGAGACTAAAAGCTACCTTAATTATATTGACAGTCTGGGGGGATAGTCATAAGCTTGGTTTGTACACATGGGTAGGGTAGCAAAGCCCGAAACACTGTCAAAGACAGAATCCCCAGATGCGTAAAAACCTTGGTCTACGCTTTGACAAGGAATTAGAGGTTTATCTCCTCAATCCAAGTCTCCATGCGGCCTCGTGCTTAACTCCCATTTGAGAGGAGTTTCCCAGATTCAATCAACATACAAAATGGTTTACCTAGTGATTGGCCAACTACGTCTGAAATTTTAACACTTGTGGAGAGTTGAAACTCCCTAATCCATAAGTCTAGCCTAAGCTAGTTGCTATATGACCCTATAAAATAAAACTTACTAATAATTTTTAAATTATATCGTTTATTTTAAGGGCTGTTTTTAGTTAGAGGGTAAATGCATGAAACTTATGTGGTATTTTGATTCAAAGTTGAAACAAAATGACTAAACAGAGAGAACTGAAATGCAAAAAGGAAAAACTGTTCTCTTTCTTTTTCAAATAGAAAATTGAAAGCCACAAAAGAACAAATTCTTTTTTATTTTTTTCAAAAAAAATGATATGCCATGCAATCTAGACTAAAAAAATAATCTACATGCATATAAAGCAAACATGTGTTTTTTATTTTTCTTGTATAAATGTGAAAGAAAAAACAGCTATCAACTAATGCAAGCAAGTACTGTAAGCAAAGCAAATAGGCAACTACTCTACACCCCACAAACAAACCCTAGGCTTCCCTAAGGTTGGATATCAACCTCTCTTGAAACGAAGGATCACAAAGGTAAACAAGCCAACAACTTTGGAATGAAGAGACTGAGCAATAAGACTGACATAAACAAAGGTCAAGAAGTCCCAAGTATCAATCTAAACTTACAAACAGAGGTTTCCCAGTACTTTGTCCAACAAGGTCAAGCCAAAGAAAGAGGTGGGGGGGGGGAGGAAGCAAAAACAAGTTCAAAGACTTGAAAGAGACTTACAAGATAGTCAAAGATCACCTAACAGAGATAAAACAACCTCTCAAACAAAGATAAAACAACCTCTCAGGAGTCATACACATGCAGAGGACCCTTGAAGACCCTACAAACAACCCTCAAATCACCCAAAAACCCTAAAAATGATGAAAGAACACAAATTCAGGTGCATACGCAGGTTGCCTTAAGGCAGGTCGCATATGACATGTGGTTTGTAGGTAGTGCAAGTCGCATATACAACACAAACACATGACTGTTTAGCATGAAGGTCGTGTATGGATGACAAAAGGCACAAAAAGGATCAAAAACTGACCTAGGAAAGCAGGAAAGGTGTTCCAACAAACTCAAAAGGTGTTCATAACTTGTAAGAAAGACCTGAAACTTTACAAAAGGTTGAAAGAAATACAAAGAAACCCCGAACAGACAAGGCTCTCCCCAGCGGAGTCGCCAGTTCTGTTGTAAAGGAAAGTTTCCTATGGCTAGGGTTTAAGAGGCCATCAACGTACTAGGGTTGAAAGGTGGATGCATAATGTTCAGCAAGCATATATAAGCAAGTTTTAGAGATTAGAATGGTTCATATGTTAGCCAAACAAAGGTTGATCCAAGCAGCCCTTCAATCTTCTTCTTGCTCCTCTTGCTCCAAGAGACCTGCAAAACAAGTTATACCTTCCTCAAACCAATATGACCACATATAAAGAAATGGTAATCAAATAAACATGAAATAATAATCTGATTAACATCATCATATGATCATAAACAAAAATTCAATCACATATTGAACAATGATCTAGGAAGAAGAAGGACATCACATTTATTAATCTTGAGAACAAGTAAAAATATATCTTCTCTTCAAGTTTGGCACCTCACGAAACCTTGATCTGGTTCTACTACTTCTCTTCTCCAAGGAACTCAACCTCCAATCTCTACAACACAAGGAGAATGCTTCTAGGGAAAAGGTGTGGAAAAAGAGAGCTCCAAATCCTCTAGCATAACAATGCAAAGATTCAAGTCCCCTCTCATGGACCTCCCTACCTCTATTTATATGTTTAATGAAGAGTAAGGGTCAAAGACAAAGTAGTTACAACTAAAGGAGTCAGTTGCATAACTACCCAAACTACCCAAATTTCAAAATTCGTATTATTTTGACATTTTTAGGAGGCATACGCAGGTTGTAGAGACAACAGTCGTGTACACAAGGAGGAATATGTGGGTTGAAATGAAAAAATTCACGTATTTAAGGCGTATGCAACTATTATATATATCAACTCGCATACTTACACGGGTTTCCTTAAGGAGAGTCACGTACACATGAAAAACGCATTTTTAGGGTACTTATGGGCATTTTCAGACTTTGGTGTCTTCTGGAAAGTTTTAGCTAACTGAAGTACCTTTCGAATGGTGCAAAGATGAGGTCACATGAAGTTATAGAAATCAATATATAGGTCCTCCAATTTAAGTGTTTTTTCAGTGACTTTCTTGAAGTGTCATCATGGAAGTGTCGACATGCGACGAAAACATAGCAATGTGGTCACAGGCAGAGATGTGTCATTTTCAGCTATAACACAAGCAGTACTGAAAGATTATGAATTTGATATATTAAACCAAGAAATATAATATCAGATATAAATAATATCATATCATATCCAATAAGGTTAATATCATATTCAAATAAATGGTTAACCGAGACGGTGGATGCACAACTTTCTTCTTCTTCAAAATTCTGAATTTCGGTGCATGCAATCCTGCACGAATTTGCTGGAAAATCCAGATCATGGGGAGTGAATGGATCACTCTGGTAATCTGATATTTCTTCCAAAATATCCAAGGTATCACATATTTGCACACCAGCAGCAACATTAGAGGGAGAAAAATCAAATTTCTCTTCACTTTTGGAAGCAATTATTGGTAAATTTTGCACAGAATTTAAAGGAAAATCATCAGTGAATGTTGCATGGAAGTGTAGCAGTATTTTTCTTCGATATCAAAGATTTGAATTTCTTCTTCTATTTCAGCAATATGAGGAGATGAGATATCAGAGATCTCATAAAATTCTGGAGCATCAGGAGAAGGAGTCACTGCATGGAGACTGTCTTCAATTCGAATTGACTGTGTAGAAGCTTCTGCTTCTTGTTCATCTTGAACAACTTCATCAGAGAGAGTGGAGGCTGATAATTTTGGATCAAGAGTGCTTATGGTGCTGGATATTCTCTCCAAAATTCTATTATGATCCTCATCAATCACTCCAAAGGTTCTATCCAATCTTGTCCAGAGTTCCTTCGGGTCTTCAATAGATCTACTGAGGTAGCGCAAGCTATGAGAAATACCCGTTGCTATTGTTCCAAAAGCTCCATCACTTTTATTCTTCTAGTCAATCTCACTAAAACACTCTTTACTGAGTCCAATAGACACCTGACAGAGACCTTGTCTCATCAGAGATGAAATCATCTTCTTCTTCCATTCTAAATAGTTTGAGGACAGGGTGAGAAGAGGAACTGATGAATCCATTCAAAGTTGTACCTGCAAAAAACACAAAAGCACACTGTAAGGTCAGACAGCCTGCACATTTCAGGTTTTCATCACACCCAACATAGTTGATCAATATTAATCAACAATTCCTTTACTTGGGGTATTAAGTGGTAAACCTTCTGCTTCTGGTGCAGAGATGGAAGGAGTAATTTTTCTCAAAAATGATCTAGTAGGAGATCTGAGGAGGAGAAGTGCCTTGTCCACCGAGGCTCTGATACCATATTAAATTGAGCCCATAGATCTATAGACAAGCACACAACTCACATGATAGATCACACAATTTACTCAGTTATTGAATAATGAAACAGTGCAAAAATGGCTTGCAGCTGTGAATGCTTTTCATTAATCAAAGAGTAATTAGATAATTATTACAATGAAGTAAAATGGCTTTAATAGCCACAAGCAATTCGAATCCACATGAGGAAATTCGAATTGATTAGACTCTACTTGACTGTAGGTAACTAAGACCTTGTCTAAATCACTATGGGAGGACTCAATAGTTAACTGACCTTGTCTAAACCATAACTGGAGTTCATCGGAGTTCTAAAAGACAACTCAAGTGTTACATTCAGTGTTGACTAAGGCTAACTGACTGTGGTAGGTGAGAAATGTACCCCTCTTGAGTGCAGTCAAGTAAACCTAGTGCTAACTGAATGTAGAGGACTAGAACTAAATGTAACTGACTCCTAACTTAGATTAACTAGTCATCAACTAAACTAAACTGACCTTGGTTGGTTTTGGCACTCCCAGTGGCTCCTAAATTGTAGGGATTGGTCTAGGAGGCTCCTAAACTAATGCAATTAAGTTGAATTAGTGGTAGTGAGCCTCAATTAGTGTTCCCCACACTTTAGTAAGTGAAACATGTGCCCCAATTAGGCCAAGTGGACCCAATGGTGTTAATGACTATGAATAGACTGGATGGACTCCCAATTTAGACATGACTCCCGATTTAGACATATGACCAAATTGGACAAGGGAGGATTAATAATCCTAACATTAATGATGCAGTAGTGATTGGGGAACAAGAGGGAAGTCTATACAAATTGAAGGGCCATACAGAACAAGCCTTGGTACATGACACAGTAGAGCCAAATGAACTTTGGCATAGAAGACTTGCACATGTGCATTACAGAGCACTACCACTTGCAAGCAAAGCTATTGAAGGTCTTCCAAAAATTCAGGCAAAGCATGATGGAGTCTGCAAAGGATGTGCAAAAGGAAAGAACACAAAGAAGGCATTTCCAAGTAGAGAGAGCAAGGCAAAAGGAATCTTGGAAATCATTCACTCCGATGTATGCGGTCCAATGTCATCAAGTTCATTAAGCGGGTATGTATACTATGTTTCTTTCATTGATGATTTTTCTAGGAAGACATGGATATACTTCATGAAGAACAAAGATGAGGTATTTAGCAAGTTCAAAGAATTCAAAGCATTATGCAAAGATTCAGGGATTAAGAGGGAGTTAACTACTCCATATAATCCTCAACAGAATGGGGTTGCAGAAAGGAAGAATAGAACGATCATGGAAGCTGGAAGGGCTATGCTTCATGGTCAAGATCTTTCCCATGCATCTATGGGAAGAAGCTGCCAAAACAGTGGTGTATGTACAAAACCACACTCCACACAGAGTACTCGAGAACAAGACACCTAAAGAACTATTTTCTGGAAAGAAACCAAAAGTCAGCCATCTCAGAATATTCGGCTGTCCAGTATACATACGCATTCTGAAAGAAAAGAGGACAAAGTTAGATCCTTCAGGAAAGAAGGCTATATTTGTAGGATACTCTAAAAGCTTGAAGGCCTACAAAATATACTTCCCAAGATTCAAGAATATTGACATCAGCAAGGACATAACATTTGATGAAGACTCGGCTTACAATAAATCCAGAAAGAGACCTGCTGAAGAACCTGAAGAAACAAAAGCACCCAGAATTCATGACACAACCATGAACGAAGAAATTCAAGAAGAAGATTGAGAACTAGAAGAACCTCAAGAACCTATAGATCCACCTCAGGAGAAGAATCCTCACAAGAGGAAACCAGCTTGGGTACGAGAAGCTATCCAAGGTGCAAAAAGATATGGGGTTCCAAAAGAAAATCACAGAGAAAGGAAAAGAACCAGGTCCTGTTCCGGTTATGTAGCCCTATTATGTGACATTATAGATAAAGAACCTTCCAACTATGAAGAAGCAGTAGAGAAGAAATAATGGAAGAATGCTATGATCAAGGAGTATCAATCGATCATGAAGAATGATGTTTGAGATGTTGTCCCAAGACCAAAAGGGAAGTCTATTGTAACTTCCAAATGGATCTACAAGATCAAGCATGTTGCAGATAGCAGCATAAAAAAATATAAATCAAGATTTGTGGCTCGTGGCTTCTCCCAAAAAGAAGGAATAGATTATGAAGAAACCTTTGCACCTATAGCCAGATACACTTCCATCAGATCAGCACTTGCTCTGGCTGCGGTGATGAAATGGAAGATACACCAGATGGATGTCAAGACCGCCTTCTTGAATGGTGTAGTAGAAGAGGAAGTGTATGTGAAGCAGCCACTCGGTTTTGAGACACATGACAGGGAGACTCATGTGTTTAAATTGAATAAATCCCTGTACACTTTGAAATAGTCACCTAGGACATGGTACGACAGAATTGATGGATTTATATCCAGTTTGGGCTTTACCAAAAGTAAAGCAGATTCCAACCTTTACTACAAGGTTGAATAAGGTAACCCAGTGATACTCCTACTATATGTAGATGATCTATTTGTAATAGGTATGGATGGGTTGATTGCTGATACAAAGAGAAATCTTGTTGTCGAGTTCGAAATGAAGGACTTGGGTATGATGCGCTATTTTCTAGGCATGGAGGTGTTGCAAAAAGCAGATGGAATCTTCCTAAGACAAGGGAAGTATGCAGTAGAGATCCTGAAAAGGTTTGGGATGATGTACTACAAGGCCATAACCACACCTATGACATCGAACCTGAAGCTATTGAGTGATGCTTCATCAGAAGCGGTTGATGCTATGATGTATTGTCAGATGATTGGGTCCTTAATGTACCTGACAGACACGAGACCAGATATTTGCTTTGTTGTGAACACCTTGAGCTAGTTCCTGATATATCTGAGACATGTTCACTTGATTGCTGCAAAGCATATTCTAGGGTACCTAAAGGGTATAGTTGATTATGGGCTCAAGTATGAGGCGAATCAAAAGATTAACCTGGAAGGTTATGTTGATTCAGATTGGGCAGGCAGTGCCATTGATAAGAAGATCACTTCAGGGTGTTGCTTTAGTATGGGATCAAGTGTGATCTCTTGGTTTAGCAGGAAACAGTCCTGTGTGGCACTGAGTAAAGCTGAAGCAGAGTATGTTGCAGCTTGTTCAGCTAGTTGTGAGGCAGTATGGCTAAGGAGGCTACTGTCTAATTTATTTGATCTCCAGTTGGATGCTACTTGTATATATTGCAACAACTAGAGTTGTGTGAAGTTGTCGGAGAACCTGGTATTCCATGACAAGTCAAAGCACATCGAGATCAAATATCACTATATCAGGGATATGGTGCAGAGAGGAGCAGTGAAGCTCCAGTATGTTGCAATGGATGAACATATAGCTGATGTGTTGACGAAGCCATTAGCCAGAGTGAAGTTTGAGTACTTCAGGGAGAAGCTTGGTGTTCTCCAGATCGAGGTTCCCTCCAAGGGGAAGTGATGAGTCCATGAGCCATTTTGACATGGTGAGAGGATTGGTTCCTTCCATGGTTAGATGTAAGGGCTGAGCCATTATGTCATGGTAAGAGGATTGGTTCCTTCCATGTCAGATGTGAGTGCTGAGCCATTCTGATGTGACTGTAGGATTGGTTCCTATATGATCAGATATAAGTGTTGATGCCACTCTCTGAATGGAGGCACCTAGTTAGTTACTAGGAATACTTAGCCTGGGGTTGAGGGCCATTCTGATGTGACTATAGGATTGGTTCCTACATGATCATATGTAAGTGCAGATCCATTCTGATGTGAATGTGGGATGTGTTCCCACATGATCATATGTAAGTGCAGAGCCATTCTGAGGGGACTATGGGATGTGTTCCCACATTATCATATATAAGTGTTGATCCCTTCTAACATGGTTCTTGGATGTGTTCCTCCCATGGTCAAATATAAGTGTTAAGTCCTTCTATCATGGATTCGGGATGTGTTCCCCACATGGCTGGATATAAGTTATGAACCCTTCTAGCATGGATACAGGATGTGTTCCCCACATGGCTGGATATAAGTGCTGAGCCCTTCTGATAAGGTTCTTGGATGTGTTCCTCCCATGGTCAGATATAAGTGTTGAGCCTTTTCGATATGGTTCTTGGATGTGTTCCTCCCATGGTCGAATGTGAGTGCTGAGCCTTTCTGGTATGGTTCTTGGATGTGTTCCTCCCATGATTGGATGTGAGTGTTAGGACTTTCTGACAGGGTTGTGGGATGTGTTCCCACATGGTCAGATGTGAGTGTTGGGTGTGCCTTTCTGACATGGTGTTGGATGTGTTCCTCTCATGGTCAGATGTAAGTGATGGGTGGGCCATTCTGACTTAGGGTCAAATGTAAGCATTGAAGAAGACATACATGGATGCTATGCCTACAACTAGCATGAAAAAGGGCTGGCTCTCTAGAACTTCCTGTGATGAGAAGAATCAAGAGATAGCACCAGTGATGATGACCCAGTGATGATCCAAATCAAGTGTTGATCTAGATCTAGTGATGATGATCCAGCAGTGATGATCCAGATCCAGTGATGATGATCGAGCAGTGATGATCCAAATCCAATGATAATAATCCAGCAGTGATGATCTAGATCTAGTGATGATCCAGATCTAGTGATGATCCAAATCCAGTGATGTTGATCCGACAGTGATGATCCAGATCAAGTGATGATCCAGATATAGATGAAGATGACTTGAAGATGAAGATGTCAAGGACTCGATGATGATCTAGATGATACAGAGAAGAATACTTGTGCTGATAAATTGTGTCGAGAGAATACCTTCCTAGTTAAGAGGGAGTGTTGATGTAATTGTAACTTCGAAATGTATTCACTTGTATATATAATGTATTGTACCCCGATGTTTATTCCAGGAAGTGGTTGTAATGTAATTGAGTCATGTCATGCCCCGATGTTCTGATCGGGAGTTTTTATAATGTGAACAAGTCATGTCAAGTCATTATAGCTAACCCTCCTATTGATCAAGGGTTAAAGTCCCTGTAGTTGTGGGGCCCTAGGGTTATTAGGCTCTCCTAGAGAAGTCGGCCCTAGTGAGTTATCATCAAGTTGGGAATTAGTATAAATAGAGAGTGAGGCTCTATATTTATCACACATTCACTCACACTTTGTTTTAGCACATAACTGAGAGAGAAGAAGTTGTTGGGACAAGAGAGAGAGAGACTACTGTTGTCGAGAGATCATCTTACTATTTTTGGGTTTTTCTTTTGGTGCCAATTCTATCTCTAAGGAAGTTGCAGGGTTTTCTCCTTTATGGTTTCCCCGAGAAAAACATTGTGTTCATTGTCTCTTATGTTTGATTGTTGTGCTTGTTATTCTCTCAATTAAAGATCCTAACATAATGCTAGCTTAAATGATAAAAATCTAACATCCCATGATCTAGGGATACCATTCAAGGTAGTCATAACTATTTCTCCTTCTTCAACATTCTCTTCAACTGCTTCAAGTTGTTCCTTGATTTGAGCAAGCCTTGTGAAGTAGGACTTTATAGTATCTAAGTGATGTATCTTCAAATTCTTCAGCCGGTTCCTCAAATTCATCTTCTGGTTGATGTTCTTTCCTTCAAACATCTTTGTCAAAGCATCAAATAATTCTTTCATTGTCTTGAATGAAGACACATGGGGGGTGAGGTGATCCTAGATTGAATCTGCAATGATTATCTTGGATTTAACCAAGTTCTTCTTATGAGTAGCCTTAGCCTCATCTCCCTCTGGTTCTGGAACTTCTCCACTGATGTACTGATCCAAATAATTTTCTTCAAGGATCGGGGAGGTTTTGTACTTCCATGCTCGAAAGTTATCATCTCCTCCAAGATTCTCCTCAAGATGAGTATGGTGAGTCATATTTTCAACTAAGAACCTCAAATGGAAATACCAAAGATTTATATCTTACCAATTTAAGGTGTCTAGCATGGTTCTTGAGTTGGCTAACCTAGGGTTTGTTAGAGAAACCCTAATTTTCCAAACTTGGAGTTTGGGAATTCTATTTGGACAGAAAGATGCACCTCCTTGAGGTGAGTTTCTCAGTAGGGTCCCTTTTTGAAGACTAATGTAGGACGCCTCCAAAACTGAATGCCCTAGTTTCTCCCAACACTAGCGACAAGGTCAAAATTGAAACTTCTTCAAATATGAAACTACTTCCACCAAAATATGCACCCTACTGAGGAAAGTTATCCTAACCCTATTTTCTTAATGATCTGTGGAGAAAACACCTTGAACTAGGAATCCCTAGTTTTTGTTGCTGCACAATGCCTTCTTTTAGAGAGGATTCGATACCATGTTAGTTTTTCTATATCTTATTAGCTTAATTAGGATCTTTGTTTGAAAGAATAACAAGTACAACAATATGCATAATATAGAACAAATACACAAGACACAAATATTTTCACTAAGGAAACCATAAAGGAGAAATCCCTGCAAAATTCCTTGAAATAGTACAATCACAAAGACTGTGTCATAATATGAACAAAACTAATAATAATAAGTCTCCAACAGTTATCTATCTTTCCTCCCTTATCTCTCTCTCTCTCTCTCATGTGAACTTGAGTGAGTGTGAGGTGTGTATAAATGAGGGAGGGTGCATCCCTATTTATACCCTTCAAGTGGTTGACCTATTACATGACTGGGGCTGACTTGTTACCCTAAAAGGGCTGAATTCTCCTAGAGAGACTCTAAAAACACATTACATCATGTTATACTGGGGAATATTTCCCCGACTTACAATGGAGATTGTACCTCAAAGTCTAGACACAATAAAGGCATCCCGCAAGGAGGAAAACAAATCTCTGATGGGGGTACAACAACATACAATGATAATATACATCATAATATCTTCCAAAGTTACAAATACATCAAGAACCATTTGGGTTGGGTCACAAATAATTACAATCATTCCCCAATTAATCGTCATTGCTTGGTCCCATTTTCTATGCCTCATTTTCAAGATATGGTGGAATGTGATATTACCCCATTAGATTGTGTTGATCTTATATTAAGCCATCCATACTACTCAGATCACAAATTCATGTATGATCCAACTTTGAATCAATATACTTGTTCTAAGGTACAAATGGATTCAAGATTAAATTTGTTATTGAAACAGTCTCGTAGATGCTTAATGGTCATGCAATGGTTAAGTAGGCACAACATAAGTGATGCCTCCATTTCTGTGTGGTACATCTAATAAAACTAGATACTTAAATACAATAGGTACCCACACTACTTCAAACTCTAGTACATGATTATGAGGACGTTTTTGATGAGCCTCAAGGTTTGTCCTTGCACATAAGATTGACCATACCATTGATCTAGTTTTGGGGGGGTCATTACCCAATTATCAACACAACATTTCCATCCCCGTCAAAACCCAATTGCAAAGTTTCAAACTAATAGTGAAAAGGACATTGATTTATTTATTTTCACATACAATGTTTGTTTCTAAGTAGACTTAGAGGTACATGCAAGAATAAAAGCATTCGGAGATCTCACTGAACAACATTACCACCTTTTTTTTTGTTTTCAAGAAGCCATGGCCAATATAAATGAGTTGTTTCAACATTTAATATTATGGGATAGTTACAAATGTTCAATTTTTGCACAACATACTATGCATTAATTATATTTTTGCATGTAGTTGAACAATTTACCTATTGACGAGTTTCATCACAAACCCTATAGAAATTCAATAAGGGGAAGAGAATTATGTATTAAAAGTGTAGACACAAACATGGGTCAACAAATAGTGGTTGTTATCACTCACTCAGAAAGTCCTTGTCCTACTCCTCCTAGATGTCATCAAACATATATTGCATAATGTGTTTGGAAAGCAAAGGATTTATTGACTATTAAAGATTCTACAAAATATCATTGTTGGAGGATACATGAATTGGGATGATAAGTGGGATGTTACTTCTTCTCTTCCTAAGGGATAGGATGATGTTTTGTTGAAGCACATAATCCTACCAAACAACTCAACTATTATGAATCACGTTATTAGTGAGCATAATCTTTTCAATGCAAGTAAGATATATATCATATTAATTTTAAAGAGTCGGGCACATTGTCTAGAGAAACTATAGTTAACTTATTTTTTTCTAGGTGTACCCTTGTATCTACTATTTTATTTATAGGAAATTTCCTAATTGCTAATATTTAGCTTCTAGTTTTCCATTCAATGTGGAATGAGACTAAGCTAAATGGAAAAGGTTCGACTTGAAGATTGAGCCATATGTTGTGTTACAAGTTACTCTACAATAGTATTCTATCCAAACCCGACATAGTTATTATGGACTCTATGAAATATGTGCATGTCTACAAGGCACAAGATATTATTATTGGTTTCTTTGTCAATGTGGAGAGTATGACCTTCTTTAAACCAAGATGAAAGAGGAGGAATTTTTAAATTAACCTGGGGAAATTGACATGATCTAGGAAGTAATGTTGTTATTGGATATTAATATAGCTATCCTTTATTATTATTAAAAATATTATTTCCAACATTTAGTATTAGAGTTATTTGAAAGTAGTGAATAGTGAGGGCATTAAATAAAGGGTTTTTAATGTGTTTGATATTGTCAAATTTTTTGGAAGGATTTTTAATATAAATATAATGAGAAACTAAGAGCTCGAGGTGTTCGATTTTGACCACATTCTTCTCTCTCATACATTGCTGAATTTTTTATGCTTTCATCTTACGCTCATAGCCATATCACTAGGTTGAAATACCATGTCCATACATTCTATAATACCTACCTTAAAGGAGATAGTGAAACATAATAATCTAGCTAGATATGTGGACAATTAAAACCCAATAGTCTCAAATGACAATGAGAATGGAACCATTGCATATATCTTGATGAGATATTTCCAACAATGCTTGAATCGCTTCAAACCAACATTGTATGACGAATAGATGTTGTTCTAAACTTTCTGGGAAACAAAAAAAAATAGTTTGCAGGACTGCCAAGTGGAAGAACCAAAGAGTGCCACGTAGAATTGTACAGATGATGACTAGAAGTCCATACTATGATGTGGTAGTCCTTATATGTATTTGGTTATAAGTTTTGTTAAATGGTTATAACTAAATAATAGATGGGGTTGGGTGGGTTTGGACCTTCGACACCCATTATATATGCATGAATATTGTTATTAGGGTACATTACAAGAAAAAAAATTAGAGTAGATGAGAGCACACATTCCAAGGAGGGCACACAGTACGAGGTTTGAACGAATCCTGAGACAAGATTCCATATGGTGTTGCATATTGTAGCCTCAATTTGCATGCCAAGGGGGAGTTCCGATCACTTGTTCAAAACCAGATTAAGTTTGTACTCATTTTTCTCAAAATTTCAGGAGGAACCCAATGCTGACCCTATTTCTGAGTTTGAGTAGCAGAATTCAAGGAGGTATTCAAGTTTTGCACATAAACTAAGGCGATGAAGTACATTTTTAAGAAGTCTGGCATGTTTATAGTCGAAAGTTTCATTTTCTGAGGTGAAGCTGATTATGACATTTTCTCCTGAGCTTGTGAAGTATAATTGAAGGGTGTCTTCAATTTTTACATTGTAAGTCTATTTTATGTACATTTGATTTTTTTAGCATTATAACATTTTTAGTGGACCTAGAGATATAGCCCAAGATGGGCGAACTCCATTAACAACATTGTCTCATATTATTGTCAATTTTTTCTCATGTTATTTTCTTTACATTTGTATTTTCATTGTGCAATGTTGATCAAGCAAGATAAGATCATCATTTAAAGTTTTTGGTTAACTAAACGAATCACTAATTGTTAAATACACTATCAGTTTAAGGTCTTGGATTTTCCAAATCGGATTTGATGTCTATGCATGCTTAATTAACTTGATATATTAAGATTTTTGGATCAAGGAAAGTGGTTAGAGTCCCATTTTTAGAGCAAGTGGTATTAGAGTAGGTCTAACAAACGAATTCCCATGAGGGTTAAACTCAAACATTGAAAAGGAAATATTTCAATTTTTAATATAGAAATTAATCTCATTCACAAGTTTTGATAAACATGGAATCCATGAGAAATGAAGGAGGAGATATTCTCATGAGCCTTGAGGAAATTATGTCTATATTCCTTAAGATGAAGAAAATGGCTGAATAACTCTACCAAAAGACTGAAGGAGAAGCTGAGTTGTTGGTGAAAGTAGGAGCAACCATGGACAAATAACTGAAGCAAAAAGGGCTTCAAGAGCTTGAAGAAATCAACAAGAGTATTCAGTTGGATAATGTTGAGTTGAGAAGGTTTCCGCAAAAAGAAGAAGATGAGAAGTGGAAGCTACAACTGTAGTTACAATCCACAAAATAGGCTTTGGAAACATTTTAAAGTGCGGAAGGATCAAAGAAAGCATCCTCTAGGAACCAAAAACTATTTCTAAGGTATATCATATAAGTAATTTTTTTTTCATATTATTTCCATCATGATGCTTCTTTTGGTGCATTTGAAAAACACACTAAAGGCATAAGATTTAAGATGCTAATGAAAATAGGGATTTGAAGGAAAATGACTTGGAGCTAATTTCCAAGGTACAATTAATCACATAGAAGTGGTATAACAACTTCATCATGCAGGTTTGGGTTATGGAAAAGAAGTTGATGAAGAATGCTCCAAAACCACAAAAGAAAGCAAATATTCAAATGAACAGTCAGAATCAACATGGAAAGAGATTTCACAAGTTGATGGTACATCACACCAAGATGGCCACGTTGATGGCAAGTCATCTCCAAAAAGGGATGAACATTCCAAAGGAGGAATGAAGACAATCTTTCCTCACAAAAATTGTACAATGGTTATTCCTAAAATGTTTGGTAAGAACTCCAATGTTTATTTTTATTTTGAAGAAAAAGGTCGAGTATCACCATACTTATGGAATATATATATCCATGTGTTTTCTGTGGATTTAGTAACCATTGTATGGAAAATGTTGGAGGATACAATACTTATAGGGACCGATCATGCCATCCAAGAAGGAGGGAAGAGACAATTATCTTTTTCCAAAGTAGAATAGGGAGAATGGAAAGCAACGAGTGCATTTCAAGAATCTGAACCCGATTTTTTGCACTCATTGTAGTAAGAGTAATCACTAGATTGACAAGTGTTGCAAAATCCACCCATCACTTCATCCAAAAGACAACCATGAAGATGTTAAAACAAATACATAGATAAATATATGCGAGACCCTTGAAGAAGCCCCTAAAGAATCCCACCTATATAGAGAATATTCCATTAATGATAAGTAGCCTAAAATGAAACATTTGTGACTAGTATTTGTAAATAGATAAGTTAGCATGCATATGTATCCCTCCAAATAATTTTCTATTATTGTAAAGTATGATGGAAATAGTCTTGTTTGTAAGAAGTATGGATGTAGAGTACTTATTAAAAGAGTGGAATAAGTAGAGATGGCTATTGTTTAATGCAATGAAAAACATATACTTTATGCTATGTACATATCAAAAATGTTATGTAAATGTCATGTTCATGTAAGATGTATTCTTAATTCCTTGTAAAGAATCAAGTCAAACAATACAATTGCCATGGAAACTTGTTTGGATTTCGCTTTCAAGGAAGCGAGCGAAGGAAATGAACAAGAATTTCATTCATGAACTCCAACAAATACATAAAGCAATACTAGAACTATTAAGCCAAGATGAGTGAGGCATGAGAAGCACCAGAATGATCAAATCCAATACGGAGATCCAAGATGGAGACCTAAGATGGAGATTCAAGATGGATATTTTGTAACATACCAAGTAGAATATTATGTAAATAAAATAATAAATTATATTAATTAATAAATATTGTATATGCTAAATTCAACAAACGACATGAGAAGAGACGTAACTCTTCATTATTATGTACTATATATATGTCGAGAGACTATGTATTTAGATCATCAATTCAATTATAAAAATATATATTTATAAATAATATTCCAACATGTAGGGTGTTACCTTACAAGTGGTATTAGAGCTTCAATATCTCACTCACACTCGATGCTTGCACTCATTCCTCAAGGAAACCCCTCACTCTGTTGCACTCGTTTCTCTCGTAGTTTCCACCCACCTCTTCATACAACGCTCTCCTCATAAACCCAAATTTAATAAAATGCAATAATATTTATAATATTATATTAATATTTGAATTTTATTAAAATTTAAAACTATTATTATTATTCATTCATTCAAATACCAACCACCCAAATCTTGCACTCTTCCCACATCCTCTATTATGCATTCTTCATCCTCCATTTCTCCTATTCCCCATCACCACCCCTCGCTAGTATTTTTTCTCCGTGTTCCTCTCCTCTACCAACACCAACTCTACGTAGTGCATTCCCCAAAACAATCCTTCCCAGAGATGCAATCCACCTATGATCTCCCAATTTTTTGCACTCTCCATGCAGCTCCTTCCCTCTTCCCATGCATGTTGTTCTACTCTCCACTCAACTCCTTCCCTCTACAATCTCCCAATATCCACCTGCGATCTTTTACAACTCGTCCTCATCCTTCTCCATGCCAATTCTCCCCATGTTGCACAATACCCTATCTCTACTACACACACCCCTTCTCCAACACCTCCCACCATTTCACCTTCTCCCCATATCCCAATCCATGTGTTCCTCCTCTCCCAAATGTCCAACATCATTCCACTCCAGTTGTGGCCTCACTCCAACCTACAAGCTGTAACCAGTAGCTCACCTCACGAAACTCATCTATAGCTATTGATCCCTCCTAAATTTTCATTCTATGTCCCTTCTCCCTTCCATACATTCCCTCATAGCCCCTACGCTACCCCTCCTTTCCTATTTTCCTATGCCTAACTCTCGCTTACTCCAATCTCCTCCATACTCCACGCCATTCGACTACCAACTCAAGTCCATGACCTACCACCCTCCTGCATACACTTATTTTATCCCACCCCACTTCTCTTGTATTGATGATCCATCCACTTGCCTCCTCCTTCACACCGCGCTCCAAGTCCTATCCACACTCATGCACGAGCTCTTTGCTTGCTTCATTCAATCCAATGCCATTGCTCCTACTCATTGCACACCACACCCCTCTGTAACACTTCCATCTCTTAACTTGCCACTTCCACCATCATGATTCTCCCTTGAAGTCCACACCTTCCTCCTGCACCTGTATCTATGCATCCTCACAACCATTCTCCCCTCTACGCCAACCACTAGGGTTAAAACCCTACAATCCACCATTTTTAAAAATAAAATAAAATAAAGTAAAATAATATTATTATTGTTAAATAATTATAATAATTATAATATATATAAAAATTTCAAACAAAAAAACCATATATTAAACTATATATAGTTTATAATATTAATATTAATTAATTAATTAATTAATTATTATTATTCAAAAAAAAATTGAAGACCTCGAAGATAGAAATGTCATCATCATTGGATATGTTTTTTGAAGGAATTGAGAAAGTAAACAAAAAAAACGAAAAATATGAAGAAGACTTTAAAATTTTGAAGGAAATGATAAAAAATCATTTGAAGCAAGAACTTGAAACAGAAAATGAAAATGAAAATACACAAGAAATCATCCAAGAAGAAACGAGTGACGTAATGGGAATCAAGGATGAACTTGTAGTAAGACTAGACCCTGAAGAATGTTTTGCTCAAACCGATCCAATGTTGAGAGAAGATGATGAAGAATCCTATGAAGAAGAAGCGACTACAACATCTCACTTCTCAAGCAAGGGACAATAGGAAACTTCTATGGCACCTACGATAGTAGAAGCGGTTACGCCCACGGAATTTACAAATAAGGAAGAGATGGAAACTAGATCAGGCCCCAAAGAATTTACTGCTCAAACCTAGCCAATGTTGAGAAAAAATTACGAAAAATCCTATGAAGAAGAAGTGGCTACGACATCTCACTTCTCAAGTGAGGGAAAGTAAGAAACTACTATGGCACCTACGATAGCAAAAGCAATTACGCCCCCTGAATTTCCAAATATTGAAGAGATGGAAATTTTTTTTGCACCCACGACAAAAGAAGATGGAATCAAAGAATAACTTGTAGTAATATCGGACCCTAAAGAATTTATTGCTCAAACCAAGCCAATGTTGAGAGAAAATGATGAAGAAAACTATGAAGAAGAAGCGGCTATGAAATCTCACTTCTCAAGCGCAGGAAAGCAGGAAATTGTTATGGAACCTACGATAGTAGAAGTGGTTATGGTCTCCAAAATATCAATGGAGGGAGAGCTGGAAACTGCATTGGCACTTCCAATAGAAGAAGAAACTATGACTCCCAAGTTCCTAAGTAAAGAGGAACAAGGGAGGCCACGATGACCACCTCCTTATCTGCCTCCTCATAAACGATTCAGGCCACTAGACTCTGATAGAGATAACAAAAGACACCCCAACTACAAACCTTAAAATAGGATACTTAGTCAAAAATATGTACGTCTACTAGAATTTCATTGCGGATTCTTGCAAGGTATGGAAGTAAGACACATTAATACGCCAGTTGAGAAATCTAGAAAATTTTCTAGTGGAATTCCATAAGAAGGACTTGTTAATGAAGATGATAAAAGGACGATGAAGCAGAAAATGTAGAAGACAAGGATATGAAAGACCAAGCTGATAGTGACAATCACAATGTCAATATCATATGTAAATAAAACAATGGTGTCATAGATTTTAATAATAAAACAAAAAATACGGCTAAAAATGAAGTCATTATTAACAACATTTACAAAAAAAAATTGAAGTTATGGAAGAATGCAACGATGAAAATAAGCATCAAAGATCACCTTAATCATGATAATGGAGAAGAACAAAACCCAGAAGATGTTGTGATAAATGAAGAGATGAACATTATACCAGTGTATGTAACTCAAAATGTTCTAGAATATCAATATCAAAAGGTTTCCCGGGAACAAATAAATACAAGCTCGTTAGACAAAGAAGTAAGTACATTATTAATTATCGATATAGATAAGAAAACCATATCAAAGCATGCAGGAATATCAGAAATATACATCTAATTAGAATATCAAAAGAACACCATTAGATCATAAGCTCGAAAGAATACTCCATATAGTTGTTATTCATTTATCTAGAAAATCATATGCATGAAAATATTTGAATAAAATGCAACCAATTATTTCAAGAACTACTAAACCATGACACCATTATTTGTGGTAAAAATTCCAGTGACTACAACATGCTCATAGACGATTCGTGGATGAATCGTTTCAGAGTAGGATGACTTGTAACATACTAAATAGAATAATATCTAAATAAAAAAATAAATTAGATCAATCAATTAATTAATTAATATTGTATATGCTAAATGCAACAAACGACATGAGAAGAGAAGTAACTCTTCACTATTATGATCTACATGTATGCCAAGAGACTATGTATTAAGATAATCAATTCAATTATCGAAATATATATTTATAAATAATATTCCAACATGTAAGGTGTTACCTTACATATTCAAGACGGATAGCCAAGATGGAGAGCCAAGATAGAGATTCAATATTGGAGTTCCAAGATGGAGAACCAATATGGTGATCAGTTTTAATTGCATATCGAAATGGTGGATAGAGACCAAAAAAGTGAGGGAGATTTATCATCACTAATTTGCTAAGTAAAATCATACTTTTGGAGGTCCAAAATTTCTTCTAGTGGGGAGGAATGATCTAGATGTATCTATGAATGCTAAAAAAGAAACAGTCTCAATTGATGAGGATGTCAATTTTATTATGTAGAGATTGGCGATATATTTCCAATAATGCTTGAATCACCTCAAACGCAGATCGTATTGGGAAGATATGTTGTTCTGAAATTTTTGGGAAACATAAAAAATGGCTTGCAGGGATTCCACATGGAAGCACCAGATAGTGTCACATGTCACTATGCATATGTTGACGTGGTACTCCATAGGTATAGGTGGTAGTGCAGATGATGCGTACAGAGTCGCATGTGGAAGGGGTGGCTAATGTGGCATATCCGTATAGATGACATGTGGTGGAACAGAGTGACATGGCATGTTGATTGGACAAGTGATTGGGATGAATTGGTTGAATCTATGCATGACATGTGGCATTAACTAGGAATTTGACTGTACATACGATGTTGGCATGGATACCACACAGGCCAATCAAAGGCCACCATGTGGAAGCCTAAAATAGACGAGGCTGGCCTAAGCCAACCCACTTTGCTCGCCAATGGAATCGAACCCATAACCTCCACCTTAATAGTTTGGATCCTTTCCATTATACCACGTGCTTTAGTTGTACCAAGAGTAACGAGGTTCTCTACAACCTAGTATGGGGGATACGTTGTCACGTATGTAACGTAAAACTACAAAAAAAAATTAGTTAAAAAAAAATTCACGTTGGCTCATAAAATAAAAAATTAAAACCAAATGAAAAAGTAATTAAAAAATCCATGTTAGCTTATAAAATTAAAAAATTAAAAACAACATAAATCCACCCAAACCTATGTGTAATTTTTTCTAAACATGTAAAAAAGTTAAGATAATAATATTTACACCTCAAGAAATTAGATCGCTCTTAGTGCTTGGTAGATCTGATTTTAAGATGGATCTATGATGGTTGTTAATTATAACCATTTTAATTATATTTTAATTTAAACCATTTGTATAGTTAGCATGAAAAAGGGGCCAACAAGTCTTGACCTCATGACCTCCCCATTATAATTCCAATGGACTAACCACTATGCCAAAACATATACCATATTTGGTATACCAAGAATGTTAGTATTTAAGTTTTGTGAAATAGTTATAACTAAATAATAAATGGGGTCAGCTGAGTTTGGACCCCTGACACCCATTATATATATGCATGTATATTTCCATCAGGGGATGGTATGAAAACAAATAACTTTAGAGCAGTTGAGAGCACATATTCTGAGGCATGAACACAGTTTGAGGTTGGCATGGATCCCGAGGCAGGGTTCCATACCGTGTTATAGATTGTAGTCTCAATTTTTTGTGCCATGGGGGAGTCTTGAGAACCTGTTCAAAACAAGGTTGAGTTTATACTCATTTTTCCCAAATTTTCAGAGGAATTTAATGGTGACCTCCGTTTCTAAGTTTGGCTGGAAGAATTGAAGGAGGACTTCAAATTGTGCACATAAATGAAGGTAGTGAAGTGTTATTTTTAGAAGTATGGTATGTTTATAGTCAAAAGTTTTAGTTTTCTAAGGTGAATTTAATTATGACATATACACTTGAGTTTGTGCAACATAATTAAAGGGTGTCTTAAATTTTTGCATTGTAAGTCCATTTTATGTACTTTTGTCATTTTCAACATTATAGTGCGGTCTCACTATTTGGAAGTGGACTCAAAGACCTGGACCAAGAGGGGTGAACTCCATTAAAAATCTTATCTCATATTATTGTCTAATTGTTGCTCATATTCTCTTCTTTACATTTTCATTTTCAATATGCATAAAGTTGATTAAGCAAGCTAAGATCATCAGTTAAAGCGTTTGGTTAGGTAATTGAATCACTTAATTATGAAGCACACTGTCAGTAGAAGGTCTTGTTTTTCTGAATTAGATTTAATATCTATGCATGTTTACTTAACTTGATATCTTAATATTTTAAGATCAGGGAAAGTGTTTAGAGTCCCATTTTCAGATCACCCAAGGCGGAGAGGCAATCAATGCAAAGTTCAAGATTCGAGCAATCTACCCCATCCCTATTCCTCCTTGATAATGAAAGGATGCATGATTGGTATAGTGTTACAGGTCCTACATTAGGATCTCATTGTGTTTAATTTAGTGTTAAACCATATAACACAAAACTAAACTTAATACTAATTGCTTGAGGGGACATTTGTTGTGACCATACCACACCTATAGGTGAATGAGGCTCTAAAATTAAAAAGAATAATTGATTGGTGGTCTGTGATTATGATTTAAAATCAATGCGGGAATCCAAATAGGGAGAAGGTGGAGTTCGTTTCTAGGAATAGGAAAAATAAGGCTCGTGTGGTGAAGACTAATAATGAAATGTAAATCTCATGTTGGGCGAGGATATATTTATCTAGATAAAAGACCCCTTGAGAGTAGTTTTGGTTGGGGAGTTTTGTGAAAAAATATATTAGATAATACAATGTAGCATTATATTCAAAAGGCATTGGAGCTCAATTTTGGGGTCTACACTAACTTTTCACTTACATGAAAAACGATGCGATGGATAACATTTTTTTTAAGGATGTCAAGGTTATCCATAAAAAGAAAAATCCTAGAGAAATTCATATCACACTAAAGGACTAATCTCCTTGCTTTGACCCCTACGGGAAAATAACAATGTGTAAGCCCTCCACGATATAATCACTTCAAGGAGGTATGCTATAATCGATGAGAAACAAAATCTCAAACCTTAAAATTAGTGACAAGAGTTTGTGTAGTGGATATAATATAAGGTTGACCATATTCAATGAATATAATTTTTTTTTTAATCCTAGACTATTGGAATATACCTTTCTAGTGCACATCATGTAGGAATCATGGTCATAATAAAATATATTGCTTTAGTGGTATGAGGTTCTTAGAAAGTTCGAAAGTTCATACATACTACGATATAATGTATGGTCGTGTGATTTTTCAAATAATATATATGGGAATCTTGGAAATGGATATATATGGGAATCTTGGAAATGGATAAAGCTGGTATATTAGGAGAAAAAAATAAATCATGTAACGATTTACCATAGGTATATGTAGGAATATAGGAAAACTCCTATAAAATCAACCCAAATAAATAGGATGATATGGTTTGTCGTAAATGATTGTTTAATGGTAAATTGGAAACATTAAAAATGCGTTCTTTCATTCGGTAATGCGTTAGAGTAGAGTAAAGGGTGTTTGGGTGAATGTGAGCTGCCAACATCTTTGAAAGAAAAAGAAAATGTTTAGGTTTTTTTTTCAACTTTTAATGTTTCATATTTTTTCAATCTATTGTAAGCTAATTTTAATTGAGTTATGGTTGTTATTAAATAATGAATTATAGTTTTGGATGTTATAATACTATATTGAAAATGGAAAATATAATATAATAATAGAGAATGCAGGAGAAGGAATGTTGGTTTTCATAATTTTCAGTTTCCAGAGAAAGTCTATTTGCTATGTGTGTGAGCCATTGTTAATATTAAAGTTTTAAATTCTATTTGGTCTTTATTTTCTTACACAGGATTATTAAAACTCTTCATGTTTTTGGTATATATAGAGAAGATAAAATGATGTTTGGTTATAAGAATTTGTGGGTAGAGGAGGGCAATGAATTATTCTCGTCTTCAAATGACCATTTCATTAAATTTGGAATAATTTCAGTCTAAGCCGCTTTATGAGTAGGATAAAATTGAAGTTTCTAAAGTGAAAAAAAAATGAGGCTTTTAAAGTGCAAAATCGAATTATAAATATTCCAATATTGAATCCCCAAATTTTAAAATTGGATTTAGAAAGTGAAAACCAAATTCCAAAAATGCAAAGTTAGATTCTAAAATGTGCACATGGAAATCACAATTCCTTGGCTCAATTTGGAGTCTATGTAACCTAACAAAATATGATGTCTACCTACACTTATCGCTTTTCTGGTCACACTTAACCAACATCCATTAGTATAATAACATAATTTACTAAGAATATCATTAAAAAAAAAATGTTTTCTATCACCACACCTCATCAATAAATGTATCCATTCTCATATCTGATAACACAATATATCAATTTTAGATACACATAATCATAAGTTAGATAAATTAACATTTATCTTAATACAATACAACATACCTATGTTAACCCAAAGGTCTTTATATAATTAATCATAAAAAAAAATGTGAATGGCATTCATGATTCGGAATCAAAACGTCGACTTACTAAATGACTACTGCGGATTTTCCGGAAAAACCCTACATCAACCTACCTCACCACAGAAACTTACAAACTTAAATAGTGAAATTACCTTATGTCTTATGTCAAATGTTCTAAGTTACATACAATCACCAAATCACACAGTCATTTCATGTCCACATATGTCTGTTATAAACATAAATAAACAATAATATATAATATAATATTAATAATCACTAATAATAAGTACTATATATAATATAATATTAATAATCAATAATAAATTGAAATAATGATAATCATTAAAAAATCAAACTCTTTTTTTCTTTTCTTTTCATTTTAATGGTTTTAGGTTAAAGACCCAATAATTTAGAAAATATGAGATGCCAGCTAAAATTCATGATATGACCAAAGTCCCACATCAAGAATAAGCTTTGATACCACTGTAAAAAACTTGATTCAGTTTACATTAGAATTAACTAAAAGAATAAACCACTCACAAAAAATCCATATTCAATAAAAAAAGATATTTTTTGAATATATAAAAATGATTTACATATAATCAAACCTAAATATATATAATATTTTGAAAAACATCTTAGTGACCCTTGATAAAAAGAATTGCAATTTTTTTATAATTGTTTTTATTTCTATTTATTAATGACTATTAATATGATGATGATGATGGTTAACGTCCCCTGAGACCAAACTATTAAGAACAATAATAATATATATAAAAAGAAAAACTATTAATATTATATTATATATATTATTATTGTTATTTATATTTATAACAATGTCCCAAAAATACGCTAAACAAAAATATAAACACTCATCCACAATATTAACCATATATTCATATATGATGGTATTAGATAATTACAATAACTATATGAGTGTTTTCCTAAATGGGGCATTACAAAAGCTAAAAAATATGCATCATTCATATCTATTGAATTTTCAAATTAATACTTATGAATTATTTCATTGACTAATTTTTTATTCAACGGATATATTAAAAAAAAAATTTACAATTGAATTTATTATACAAGTAAATATCTAGATTTTTTTTAATTAATTATATTAAACATTATCACTCATAAAATAACTTAGAATAAAATCTACTAATTACATTATTTAATATTGTTTCAATATTTTTACAATAGATCTCACATTACTAACATCATTTAGGTGTAGCATGCACAAGCACAACTAATCTAACAAATATGTGGTATTCATCATCATAATTATAACATTTGCAATTACATAATTCCCTTCCCTGTTACAAACAAAAATTTCTTTTGAATTATATACAATCACTAAGCAGAAAAAGGAAGAAGCAGAGATGAAGAAAAGAGAAGAAGAAAGCGAGGGTCTAAGATCAACAGGATCTAAAAAAGACCAACGGATTATTGAGCAGAATTGATAGCGGCAGAGGCCCACGCGTGGGAAAAGTTCATTAATGACCAAGTGGGCCCCTCTTCATGACGTGTTCTATTATTTTTTGTTTTAAATGTATTATATTGTATAAAATTATGAGCACTCACTACAAGACAAAATTTTGGGATTGAAACGTTAGGGAAGCCCAAAAGTCATTTCGGGGCAGCCCAAAGGTTTTGCTTTTTTGTATAAATACAGGAGAGCTTAGATAGAGAAGGGACTTTTTCCCAGACAGATTTGTGAGAAGAATGTTGTAAGAAGAACTATTTCCTTTTGCAATAAAGAATTACAAGTTTCCTGCTAGAGAAAGCTTGGTGGAATGTTTCAAATGTTGTTCTATGGATCAATTGAATGTGAACTATTTCGTTTTTAGCTTATGTCCATTAACTGTGAGATCGTCTCAACTCTTTGAACCTATGTTCATGTTATGAATGCACTCTAGTCTATTCTGTGAAATTTCCACTGTGAGTAATGAAGGTTCTCATAAACAATAAGCTATCTTGTTGTTCATATATCTATTAATGTTCATGTGTTCTGAAATAAGTAATAGCTATCTGTGATTTTTCTTAATGCATGCATAGAAATACATTACTCATTGATAACTGATAATTTTGCACCATAGGGATAGGTTAGATAGTTAGTTTTAGTTTCTTGCTGTGTGTGATTTAGATGCGAGAGAGTTAAGACAAGAGGTAAGAACCTGCACATCACATTGTGACGCTCCTCGTTATCTCTATCAATCTACTTTTTTAGATAGGCACTTGCATATCATACTTAAATTCAAAAAACTTAAAATATACATGGTGGATCGGGCCGTAACTAGTAAAACCTTTGATTTTGTTACTTGACCTACGGTAGCCGGACCGTAAATCAGACGGATTCCCCATACCAAACAGTAGCGGGCTAGTTGGGAACATTTACTGGGGAGAATCCCTAACTGTTGTTACCTGCGACTTTCTAGGCCCCAACAGTTTTTGGCGCTAGAAGGAGGGCCACCAATGCATGGTTGGCCGAGGAAACTCATTTCCTCGAAATTATTCCACCGATGATAGTTCTGAAAGTAGTTTGTTTCCCAATCCAACTCTGGAAGAGAAGGGTAAAGAGCATTTATATTCTGTAGATAACGAAGTAGTTGATGATCTGAGAAGATTTACTAGGGAATATGTGAAGAAGATCAGAGGATTACCAATTATTCCTGTCTTACCCAGAAGAGAATATCGGAAGAAAGATCGCCCTCAGTTAGAAGATTCATTGTTGGTAGAGGACCTTCAAGAACTGGTAGAAGTAGCCCTACAAGAAGTTGATCAACCTTTGAATCAGTTGGGCCTAGATACACCTTACTGTTCACCTGTTCATACCCCTGTTCACTCACCACCTCATTCTCCACCCAGAATCATGGCTCATGTAAACGCAAACCAACCAAATCCACCACCTGCTTGGAAGGCTAGATCACCTTTGAACCTGGCAGCTCCCTTGCATGATTTGCCGCAATATTTTGAGAAAATGTTGCCTAAGTTTGACCCAAGTGAAAAAATTCTAGTAGATGATCATTTGCAAAGTTTTTACTTGGCTATAAAAGGACTACAGGCTGGGGAGCATGAAGATGTGGTCTGTAGATTGTTTCCACACACCCTGAAAGGAGCAGCAGCCTCGTGGTATTTTTCTCTTCCCACAAATTCAATCACAAACTGGGACACATTTGAGAGAATATTTAGAAGTAAATATGCAGTCCAGAAAACTCATGCAGCTTTAATGAAAGGGTTATGCGCTTTAAAGAAAGAAAGAAAGGAAAAAGTGCATAATTTCACTCAAATATTTGCTGCTTATCTAAAAAAAATTCTGCAGCTGATAAACCATCTGATAAAGTTCTGATTGAATACTATACTTCAGCTCTAGGGCCTGACTTGGCCATGTTTGCTAAGGTATCATTCAAACCTACATTATCGGAAACCTATGAAGAAGCTGAGAGGGTAAAGGCTGAGATGGAGAGCATAGAGAATTATCCTGCGCAATCGGAAGAAAAAACTTTTGGTAAGAAACCTTTATTTCTGACTAAGCCTAAGGATGAGCGATCACAGGATTTTGAAGGGATGGTGAAGATGATGCAGAAGCTATCCAACAAAGTAATAGATTTGGAAAAAGAAAAGGAAGCTAATAAATCATATAAGCCTTACTATAAAAGGAGGGAGGACAACAATCAATCTAAACCACCTCCACACAGCCCTTTAGAAATGAATTTAACTGATGTAGGTATGGATAATTTTTGTACTTTTCATCAACAGCCTCATTCTAAGAAGAATTTCCCTCAATGGATAAATTCTATGACGTTGGTAATGAATCAGTTATTGGACTCCAAATTAACAGAAACTGAGAAGGAGGAAGAAAAGGACAATCAATCCACAGAAAAACATGAGGAGGATACTCTAGTTTTATGGGACTATGTCTCATTGTTTGATACAAAAGAGGAAGGTTCTCTAAAACAAGAGGAAACATCAGAAACCAATGTGACAACAAGAAGTCAGGGTTTGTTAAAAGAAGACAATTCAATACTTCCGAAGATCAAGAAACTTCAAGAAAATATGAAGAAAATATAGAAGAACACTACAAATGATAAAATCCCAGAATTTACCATTACAAGTCAAGATCCTAAGAAAATTAACATGCCGGTTAAGCCTATTGAAGACAAGGTTGATAATGTCAAGAAGAATCTCAAAACACCTGAGGTGGGGTATGATATTGTGGAAGACATTAAAAAGGCTAAGGCAAATATCTCATTATTTGAAATGTGCAATTTACCTCAACAGAAAGAAAAATTGTTAAAAGCACTTAAGTACCAGAAGAAGAGCTTCCCACTGACAACCAACCTGATGAAGAAGAAATTGGTGAAGCAAGTGTGCGAGATAAGTCTAAGTATAAAAACCCACCATTTCTCCTAACTTTTGAGATTTTCAACCATAATGTGCACAATTGTTTAGTAGAATCAGGGGCATCAGTCAATGTTATGCCACTTTTAGTCTGCAAAAAGATAAATGGACAACCTAAACCATCTACCTGGAAGGTTATTCAGTTAGACAGGATAGCTGTGAAAGTAATCGGGGAAATGGAAGATGTTCTGATTCGCTTATCTGCAAATGAAAAGGTATGTCAATACATCGATATTGTAGTAGCAGACATACCTGATGCTTATGGACTTGTTTTGAGTCGAGATTGGTCAGCAAGGCTAGATGGATATTTTGCATCAGATTGGTCACATCTGTGGTTGCCTCATAAGGGAATTCCCAATTAGATAAAAGTATTAAGAGAGCCTCAAATGAAGCACAATGTTACTCAATTGGAGGAAAAAAATTTACCAGTGAATTCTGTATTGGGAAATTACTTTATTGAACTAGAATCGGGAAATTACCAAGCTGAAGAAGCGAGCAGTACACTAGACACCCAGCCTGATCTCCTTCGATTTTCACGTGTTGATGAGATTAACTGTAAAATAGTAGATTTAGTTTCAAATGTATTTTTTAATTTAAGTTCGGTAGAGCTAGATAATGGGTAGGCCTTTTCAAAATGTAGTCAAGCCTAGCCCCTCAACTCACAAGTTGCAAGATTTATAGGGGTGGGAAGAGAACTTACCACTTAGTGGCTTAGTTCTCCAACTTTATGTTTCTTGATTTTTATTTCTTGGTTGTCCTCTACATAAATAAACTGATTGCTTTGTTTTGTTTTGATTTTCTTATTTTTGTTTATTTTAGTTAGGGTTTGATTGATTTTAATAAAGAAGCAAAATTTTGGTTGTATGGATTTCATCAGAATTCTGGATTAACTAAAATCCTTGATTATAAAACTGTGTACTATTGATTTATTTGAAAGAACTTCTTCTAGTTCAGCAGTTTTCCTAAATGGATATGAACACATTGAAGTCCTACTTAATCCTTGTAAAATAACTCGGGATCAAAAGATATGGAATACTATTTCGAGGCTCCATCCATCTCACATTTAAAATGTCTTAGTGGGTGACAGCAAAGACCCATGGAGAGGAAGCATGGTAAACAGTATATTATATTTAAAAGATCCCATGCCAGGAATTGAAAGATAAAAGGAAAATAAGAGTTAAAAAACTCCTAAGAAAGCAATATGTATCAAAACAAAGTACTAAACCATATTAAGTACAAGATTGCCAAAGTTCTTCTCCGTCTGTGAGCTGAAAATTAAATACATCTCTCACACAAAAGGACACTATGGATAGAAGATCCTGAATAAAAATTCAGAAAGAAGGAATGCAGGAGGACTCAAAAAGGACAAAAATTCCAAAAGCACAAAAGTGCAAAATGGCATGGGAATGAGGAACAAATGAATATTTATGTTTACCATATGTTACAATCATGTGGTGTCCAAGCTGGGAGCTACACAAAGATAGAGGTAAAAAAATGAAATTCATATTCTTAGCCTCAAAAGAGTTATCTAGACTTTTAAATCTTGGTTCCCATTATCCCTAAATTGGACTATCGTCAATGATTAAAGTACATACATCTGTCATTTGAAAAATCCAGACATCTAGAAAATTTAGCATGTTGGTATTTATTGTCAAAACAGTCTGTTGCTCAAAGAAAAAGTTATCCAGAGATCTGTGTTCACCAAGTAGTCACCAATTGTTGCAGCTACAACATTTTTCCCAAATTTTTTAAAACTTTGGACCCTCCTTTTGATTTTATTTTTCTTGGGATTGTTTGGATTCCTGAACTCTGTTTTTCCTCTGCTACAAATTTGGATTTTTTGAGGTTGAATTGAGGTCAACTGTTTTCCTTCATTTCGGAAGTTGAATGATCTAAAACTGCCTTTTTGTCTAGCTAATGCTTTTGACTGTGGAGTTTTGTTTCTCAGCACTTAACGTTTTTTTATTGTTCGATGATTTTTCTTATCGCTATTGGAATTCTGTTGATGTGTGAATCAGGGCATTAGTCTTCTATATCACCGTCGTTTTGGAGTGTAAATAGAGAACGTGCCGACGAATAGTTCTTATTCTCGTCGATTCTATGGTTTTATTGCTCAAACCATTTGCTTTTCGATGATTTTGTTTTCGCTATCGGAATGTTTTCGACAAGCAGTCAGATTTTTAGTCTTCTACGACGCCGTTGTTTCGGAGGCCTTGTTGTTTGTCTCGCCGACACTGCAGAGTATTTTGCGTCTCAAGGTTCCGATGAGTTAGCTGTTAGTTGTTCCGATCATCGACAGTTTTTATTTGACCGCGGAACCCTTAGTCTGTGTGTCTTCCACCATTGCGGCTGCTTAGTGAACTAACCGTCTGACATATAGTCCTTCCTCTCTCCAATGCCGATGTGTTTATTGAATAGGTTCCGATTTCCGCCGTGGCAGCATTTAGTGCTTTATTTCACCAATGTTTTATTTTGTTGCGGGGCCCTTAGTCTATTTATGGCCCGCCGTTGTGGCTGTCTAGTGCACTATCCGCCCGACGTCTAGTGAGTCCGTCCACTGATAGTGTTTTTCCTGTCGATAGGGTTTTCCCGCCGATTTGGTGTGCTTTTACCCTATTTCATGGGTGACGGAGTTTTTTTATTTTGATCGATTTGGGGATTTCATGATGAGAACACATTACAGGGTCTCACATTTAATGATTGGTCTTATTGATAGTGTGGTTCATGTTTTATTTAAAGGTTAGATGATCTTGAATGCAGTCCATATTAATGATGCGTTTTTCTATTAGGGTTGTGTTTTTAACTGTAGATGGACTTAGAGGATTTTCAAACCCAGCTTGCAGGATTTTCTTTGCCTTATCATGCTTTCCTTTCATGCATTAATACTGTGTATACTTTATTTTACAGAATGCATATGGAGGAGGAAAATAGACTGATACAGTTTTTTGTTATGTTTATGACAGGGCGATTGCTGCTGCAAAGAAGACATATCTAAAAGACAAAGCAGAAGAGAGTTGGATAAAGAAAAAGGAAGAAGCAAAGATGAAGAAAAGAGAAGAATAAAGTGAGGGTCTAAGATCAACAGGATCTAAAAAAGACCAACGGACTATTGAGCAGAATCGATAGCGGCAGAGGCCCAGGCGTGGGAAAAGTTCATTAATGACCAAGCGGGCCCCTCTTCATGACGTGTTCTATTATTTTTTGTTTTAAATGTATTATATTGTATAAAATTATGAGCACTCACTACAAGACAAAATTTTGGGATTGAAACGTTAGGGAAGCCCAAAAGTCATTTGGGGGCAGCCTAAAGGTTTTGTTTTTTTGTATAAATACAGGAGAGATTAGATAGAGAAGGGACTTTTCCCCAAACAGATTTGTGAGAAGAATGTTGTAAGAATAACTATTTCCTTTTGTAATAAAGAATTACAAGTTTCCTGCTAGAGAAATCTTGGTGGAATGTTTCAATTATTGAGCAGAATCGATAGCGGCAGAGGCCCAGGCATGGGAAATGTTCATTAATGACCAAGCGAGCCCCTCTTCATGACATGTTCTATTATTTTTTGTTATAAATGTATTACATTGTATAAAATTATGAGCACTCACTACAAGACAAAATTGTGGGATTGAAACGTTAGGGAAGCCCAAAAGTCATTTGGGGGCAGCCCAAAGGTTTTGTTTTTTTGTATAAATATAGGAGAGATTAGATAGAGAAAGGACTTTTTCCCAGACAGATTTGTGAGAAGAATGTTGTAAGAAGAACTATTTCCTTTTGCAATAAAGAATTACAAGTTTCCTGCTGGAGAAAGCTTGGTGGAATGTTTCAAATGCTATGCTATGGATTAGTTGAATGTGAACTATTTCGTTTTCAGCTTATGTCCATTAACTGTGAGATCGTTCTAACTCTTTGAACCTATGTTTATGTTATGAATGCACTCTAGTCTATTCTGTGAAATTTCCACTGTGAGTAATGAAGGTTCCCATAAACAATAAGCTATCTTGTTGTTCATATATCTATTAATGTTCATGTGTTCTGAAATAAGTAACAGCTATCTGTGGTTTTTCTTAATGCATGCACAGAAATACATTACTCATTGATAACTGATAATTTTGCCCCCTAGGGATAGGTTAGATAGTTAGTTTTAGTTTCTTGCTGTGTGTGATTTAGATGCGAGAGAGTTAAGACAAGAGGTAAGAACCTGCGCATCACATTGTGACGCTCCTCGTTATCTCTATCAATCTGCATTTTTATATAGACACTTGCACATCATACTTAAATTCAAAAAACTAAAAATATACACGGTGGACCGGGCCGTAACCGGTAAAACCTTTGATTTTGTTACTTGACCTACGGTAGCCGGACCGTAAACTGAATGGATTCCCCATACCAAACAGTAGCGGGCTTGTTGGGAACGTTTACTGAGAAGAATCCCTAACTGTTGTTACCTGCGATTTTCCAGGCCCCAACATGTGGCAACCAAATCAATGAAAGTTAAAAAAAAAGGATCATGAATCTTTTAAAATCTATAGAAAATACATTCTGCATTAGTATTTGATACACACACATTAGTATTTGATACACATACATGCTCTTTGGAAATTCATATAAAAATGAGCAGTTGATAATAGAATCATAAGATTTCGTATTACGTTAGAAATCCTAACAAAAGGGAAACCAAGTATTTGAATCTAGTGACCAAGACAATCTATTTAAATTCATGTCAAAATTGTATCATTCATGAACACATGCAATTGATTTCTTGAAATATTGTTTAAACTAATTCCAAGTTGGACTTTGGTCAAGCAGAAGTGGTTAGAGATAAGAAAACCTAAGAAGAAAAATTAAATTATATAATTTGCTAATAATTAAATGAAAAATATTCCAATTAAATATGCCAAAATCTGGAAAACAATGTAGAATGAGTTTAAGGATGGATTTTTAAAGTTAAACATATTGATAGTTGTTTTAAAGGATGATGAAAACCCTAAAAATGCATTGTATTGTATAAAATGTTTACAATTTCTTTTCTTCTTAGCACTTGGGACTCTATTGGGACTCTAGTAGAATCTCATAAAAAATAGATCCTAAATGTGATGCTAGGCTCTATGGAGATAATTTCATTGATTGAATTAAATATGTAATAGAATTTAAGTATTATCGTATAATCGATGTTATTTTGAAATGGTGATAATTGTTTTTTAATTTTTTTATTATGTTCATTAAAAAAAACATCATTAAATAATCAACATGTTATTTTGGAATGGAGATAATTGTTTTTAAGTTTTCTATGTTTAGCATTGGTTACATATGTGGTTGGATATATATATATATATATATATATAACATTTTACGTTAATTACATGTTCATTATATATAATTTCTTTAATTTAATGATATATATTTTATTTTAAATAAATTTATAGTTATAAATTTTATTAGAAAGAAATTATTTATATCCAGAGTAAATGAATTGTTAAATTTATAGTTATAATTTTGAATGCATTCCAAACTTTAGTTGAAAGAAATTATTCATATCTAGAGTAAAGGGATTTGTTTGTATACATTCCAAACTTTAGTTGAAAGAAATTATTTATATCTAGAGTAATGGAATTGTTAAATTTATAGTTATAATTTTGTATGCATTCCAAACTTTAGTTGAAAGAAATTATTCATATCTAGAGTAAAGGGATTTGTTGTTGGAAGTTCCAATATTAACCAGGAAAAAACTAGAATATACACAATTTTACCATTATTACACATCAATGTTTAGTCATATTTTAACATTGCCTTGTGGCCTTCATATTTAGAATGCATGCAAGTAAACAAATTTATGAGTGAAGTTGATAGAGTAAAGGTTAAAAGTTCATATTTATTTAGGGTCACCAATAATGCATACATACTTTGTACCATTCCTAATGTACACATAAGTGGGAAGAGTACTACATATTTACAAGAAACTATTGGAATATGTATATATCAGTATTAGTGTGAATATCAATATCAACAATCAAACATATTTCTTATAAATGAATGCCAAAACCATTCAAAACACAATAACAACGACAACTATTTCAAATTGCTAACAATTTGGACAATTGATGGTTCATATAGAAGAGATAGAAATATAAAAACAAATTTGTGTTCTTTTATGATTGTTTGAGGCCTTTTCCAAAGATGAGGTGTTGGATGGTGAGTAGAAACTGTAATTTGATTGTCAACTTAATAATTTTTGCTATCATTGATTACCATACCTAGTGTAACAACATTTCTATATTAACATAACATTATTTCAATATTTATATATATAAGAATGATAATAATAATTATATTTGTTTTCCCCATGGAGGGTGCAGAGTAGGCCACATGCTGGAAGAAGGATGGGAAGGTGGGATCGAAGCCCCAAGAAACAGGTGGAAGATATTGTGGTGGAAGTGCATATGCTAGACAATATGAATAATAAAAGGATTAGGGAATTTAAGTCCGCACAAAGGATGGAGATAATGCAGGACAAACACACCTACGAAGAGAAGGGTTCTTTGCATGTGAAGAAGGTGTCTCTAATGACACCTTGCGTTGAATTCTATCATGATAGAGGATATTGGGGGCATTGAAATCCCCAATCCTTCATTCTTGTCTCTTGTTATGATCCTGCACCGTGGAATCCTGTAGTTTGGAGTTTGAGGGTGTTTCAATTGGCTAGATTGAAGAGAAAAAGGTGCTACAAGATAAGGGAAAGAGTGGCACAAAAGAAAAGAAAGACAAATAAGGGGAAAGCAATAGCCAAATATCTTGGTCCATCTAAGGAGATTTTAAATATATGGAAGTGGACTACTTCTATTACAGGTTCACCACATTATTGATCAAATGGGAGATATGAGAGGTTGAGAAGAAAATCCAAGTTGGCTACTCAACCCAGGTTGAAGAAAGGGAGTTCGAGGTTTTAGAGGAGTGGATAGCATACCTTGGTAATACTAGATCAAGGATGGTTCTATATCACATGGAACTTCATCTATACTGGACTACTAAGTTGTTGTTGGGAATTTCAATGGCTAGAAGGGACAAGTAGATAAGAGATCTAAAGGAGGAATTGGATCTATTACATGTATACTTTTTCATGAAATGAAAAATTCTACTTTCAACATATAATAAATGAGCCTTGCTTCTAGATAAGGTATACGCGTTAACTATGTGATCTCATAAGAGTTGAACACTTTCTTTTGCAAATACTTGTTCTCTTAAAAAAATACGCGTTCTCTTAAAACAAAACTAAAATCTTTACAACTTGGTATATTAGAAAGGTAGATATGCATGATGGCATTCTATTTCCATAAGAATAACAAAATTAATGAGTGCATGGCTACTTATTCCCTTCCATTAAGAACGGTTAAAAGAAATTTTTCAAGTTAATAGAAATATGTTCCTAAAATCTATAACTCAAACAAAATTTCTTCAGTAAACATATAGAATGAGTGCCATTGTTGTAGAATTTTTGTAAGCAAAAGAAAAAAATATATGGAAAAATTGTTAAAACCTCTTGAAGCAATTATGACAGTTAGGGTTTGTGAAGCACGCTTGGCACCATGAATTTTTATTAAAGTAAATATCTTTTAAAGAAGAAGAGTTCACTTCCCAGCGATTTAGGCCTCTTTCAACTTTTATTTCACTATTATTTTGGGTCAAGTCCATTCCAACTCTCGAAAGCAAACAAAGTCAATATTTTATTCAACTATTAGTTGAATTTTGTTGAGTCTATTGAGTCCTATTATTACTGAAAGTATTGAATGTTTCACATTTGGGAATGCATTTTTAGATTATCGCTCCACATAGAACTATTTAAGTGCCATTTTGTTTTTATGATATCTACCTTGGTTTATACCAATGGAACCTTGAGCATATGGCTCTTTAAAAACAAAGTTCCTTGATGACCTTAGCCATTTTTTATTATTTCATCTTGCAAAGAAATGGTTATTCCTTGTGTTTATATTATATGAAGAGAGGCCTAAATTTGTGTTTTGGGCATCTTCTTTAACAAGGAAATTTTAGAAACATTTTGGTGAGTCAATGGGGATAATCAAAGAATCTAAATCCAATAAAAGGACGTACCCTAATATCACATTGGGACAAGTTAAAATACATATTTAAAGTTAACAATGTCAGACCAAGGATATTCCACATTGTCTAGACCCATAGAAGACAAAGGAGTTGGCAGAATCATTTTCCAAGGAAATCCCCCATATGTGGGGCTTATGCCAACAACTGAAGATGTACCCCATGGTCTAATGCATAATTTAACCAGATTAGCAGAATCGTGCGACAAATCTAGAATGAATCATTGTGGCTAAAATGAAATGAATATTTTTTTATCGAGGCTGCAAAACCCTATGACATGGGCACAAGCACTATGACCTAGAGAAGGATTTAAAAGTAGTTCTAGAAGAGATGAAACTAGCCCATGACTTAGACGTGTGCAGGTTGCAAAACCTGCAATAGTGATGGATAAATATTATGCAGATTGAGTCACATGGATCTCTCCTATACAATATGCATTGTATTGTATTTGGATTCCACTAAAGTGATTTCACTATGGAACTAAAGGTGGTTGACAATGAATTTTGTGTAGCCTCCACCTTTTGGGTCTTTCCAAGTTTGATCCAAACTGTTTGTGCAACAACACCATGAGGTGCTACCTAGGTTCCTTGTGCTTGTTGATTATCTTGAAAATGTTTCCTTCCCATAACATTCAATACATGGTGTGTGGATAAGAATTGCATCTCCATCCATATTCTCATTTATCAAAGAAAATACTGTAAGAATAAACTTCAAATTAATTTGCACGGGTCAAACAAAATAAACGCCCATAATCAAGTAAGACATGCCTAGACTCGTTTCAGGAAATAGGAAACACAAGGTCAACTTACAAATGTACTTAGAGGGATGTCTTTATGTACATGGGAATTGTGCCCACTCCCACCATCGGTTGTGAGAACATAAGGTTATACTTTATCATTGAATTATTTAAAGGATAAGTATAAAACCAAGTGAGATAAAAGTAATACATTTAGGCCATAATTAAAAAAAAAACTAACACAACAAGTTGGATCCATTTCTAATCAGATAGGTAAGTGACATTTCTAATAAAACCCAATAAATAATGTCACATGAGTTGAAAGCAATCAATGGAAATGATCATGTAATGCCATTTCTAATAACACCCAAAAAATAATGTTCCATGAGTTAATCAATATAGGTATGCTTAGATGCAAATGATCATGTAATTTCTGATATATGGATTCTATATATTGTTTTGTGAAGGACCAAGGTCTAAGGTCTTCTTGTCAACTTACGTTATCAAGTTCAATCTCCGTTGACATCGAGTGTGACACAGTATAGAACAAACATCAAAGATCAAATGAAGCAAGGTTATAAGCACCAAAGCCTCTCTTGCATCAGAAACTTTGGGTACTATTTATTGAGGATGTGATTTCAATGTTTCATTATTTTGTGCAGAAATTGACCCCTTTTATATGTAATCAATATGAGAATTCCAACTCAATGAAGCCAAATGATATGATGCAATGACTTGAATATGGACCATACCAATATTTATCGAGAGCTAGAGTGAATTTAGACATGAGTGCCATTTTCCAGCTTGGATTGCTTCAAAAATGGGTCGAGTTATTGAGCCTGAGAGAGAATTAATGTGTTCTTTGACTGGATTCAATGAGAAGAACCTTTAATTTTTATAAAGAATTCAATGGCTTGGTAAAAGTAGGAACGAACCAAGGTACCAAAAAGTAAGCCCTAAAAATAATATGCATTTGACCCAGGGATAATCATCCCATGACTGCCATGCACACACACAATTTAATCTGCCCACCTATAAGCATTAGCATTAATCATTGCAAGAATGTTCCCCTTTTGTCCTAAACTTTTATCATTTCCATAAGAAGATCCAAAAATGATTATGGAATGTCATCACGAACATAAAACATAAGGCCTATACAACTCTATACAATAAGAAAATACCAAATATGCATATTTTAGAATTACATTCTAAATTGATAAATTTAGTATACTTTCTTCTCTGCCTAGCCATAAGGCCTATGAATGTTGGGTGGTGTCCCTTACCAATGATAATATTTCCCTAGATATTGCTTTGTCTAGCTGATAGCCACATATGTAGAATAAATAGAAATCTAAGCTTGCTTGGAATCAATTGATTCGGATAAAGAAGGAGGAGGAATTTTTTATAAGCTATTATAATTCATGCCTGAGAAAATCAACAATGATTCAAGCATCATAAAATGTACTTGTTCATAAAATTAAGGGTGGTTTATTTTCTTACAGAGTAACGAGATTTCAAATATTTCCCAACTCTTTTGGAATGTGCCCCATCAATCTATAGCATATCAAAATCCTAAATGGAGGTAGAAATGATTCATCAAGCTAATTCCAAGGTTACAGCCATGTGCTACTCACAAGGTTCAAAATGCTTATAATGTACGCTAAAACCCTTAAAATGACCAAAGCTACTTGAAATCGGTCTTATTAAACATGGATTGTATGCTAAAACCCTCCAAATGAAATCTCTGTGCCTTTATTCTAGCTTGTTGGAAATCTCTTGTGGTACTATGCATTGAATTCCTAGTTTTAGAGTATACTTACCGTCAGTAAGCAATTTGAGTGATTAGTTAATCCCCATTGTTGTGAACCTGCTGCCATCTATCTCGAACATTACCAGTATCAGGAGCAGCTCGTTCTCACCCAAGATAATCTTAATACTACCCAAGTGCATGTGATTTTAGGTGGGTTAGCTTGTCCAACATTCCATTTTATAACCATGGAGCCTTGGGGTGACAATGGCACCAAGAAGGGCACACAAGGCATGTAGAGCCCTCACCTTACTGCGAAACGCTCACTTTACCGCCACGCTAACATTGTCTGCAGAGATGAAGATGACTACACAGTTGAGGATGTGAGGTGTCAGAGCATGTCAATGGCATTGCACCCAGGATGTGAGAAGATGTCGGAGCATGTTAGCTCCAGGGAATCAAAAGTGGTTTCAACAATAAGAGGTTGTGGTGTAAAAACTTTAGGTAAGGTTGGAAAAACTATATCATAAAAAACTGAAACTCTTAGTGCACAGTTACCTAAACCTCGTCGAATACGTAATTCCCTATAGGGTAGAGAATAATAAGGGCAATTCACTGTAGGGTAGGTAACAATAAGGGCAATGTCCCCTTAAATAAAATTCTCCAATGTTATATAATATAGAACCTTATGTAGAAATCATTTGCATTTCTATATAAATATTAATGAATAGGTATTATGTTCCATATTTTTGTTTTTTTGTAGTATTGCCATAATGTTTGCTTAATTACATGTGTTACATAGATATTAACTAAAAACATGCTAGCTTGATGGGTTAGCTCAAGTGGTTGAAAGATGTGAGTTGTAAGCAAAAAGTTTTGGAGTCAAATCCCTGGATAACTATTGATAGAAATATAAAGGCCTCACTTAATGTCCCCACTACGTTAGGCTCCGTAATCAGAACTGATCTGAAAATTCTTCCATTAAACATGACAACCCCTCTCTATAATTATCAACCACATTAAAAAAATCAACTAAAAACATGCTCATACAATTTAATAAAATAATAATTCAAATATATCTCTTAGAAACATAATTAATTATATATCTAACCACTAGCTCGCAAAAAGAAAATCGAAAAAAGTTACCGCCATTCAGTTTGCCCCACATTGAAAAGAGGTTTTCCTTTTCTTCTCTTAAAAAAAAAATGTTTTACTTTCCTCACATAATAGTGCACAATTATACAAATTAAAATGTAAAATCACATAACAAATGAATGAACACGTAAAAAGAAAGAAACGCATGACATAAAAACAAGGAGTATATATATATATATAAATCAATTAATGTGGTAAGGTGGCAATTCATTAAATCAATTCTTTGACATGTAAAGGTAAAATCCCATTATCTATAAACTGTTTATATAATATAAAACAATAGTGAAATACAAAACAAACAAACAATAAGATGAAGATGGCAATAAAATATTAGAGGATTACATTATACGTCCATTTTAGGATGCGATTCACGAGCAGATGAACATAAAAAAGGTGACAATACATGTGATATTATGTACAACGAATAAAATTCATTCATTTCTAAATTGGGAAAACACTCTAGTGGAAAGTGTCTAAAATATAGGAATACAAATCCAAAATATAGTAATAGAAGAGAAAGATGCAGAGATGTTCTTCCTCCATAATGATATTCAAGGAGATGGTCGAGTGAAATCCATGTGGAACACACTTTTTCTACGAAGTTGCTCAATTAAACCAAAAAATTTCACTTTCTAGTTTAGCTATAAGAGGAGTTTGACTGAGCAGATAGGTAGGACAATTAATATTTCATTCATTTGATCAGCTACTTAGTGTTTATGCATAGACAGTGTGAATTATCTTTGGAATAAAAATAATTCCATGGGTTGACAATTTATATTGAGCATTTTGTATGTTAGCTGTAATTAACTTGCATATAGAGTGACCAACATTTTGGCGTCGTTGCCGGGGAAGATAATTGATAGACACAGTAGTAGTTTCATTTACTCATTTTTACTTTAATAATTTTTAATCTTGCATGATTTCTTTTGGGTTGCATGAATACAAGGAGAGTTCAACGTGGCATTCCCAAAACCCCCAGAACTCCCTAGAATACTAACTTTGTAGGTGGTCGAGGTCGTGGTGGTAGTCCATCCTTTGGAAGGAGGACATTCATTGGCGATCTAGTTTCCAGGGCTAATTCCTCCACCGAAGCTCACCATCAGGGACCACCATTTGTCAGAAGAATCCGAGTTACTCCTAGGGTGGAAGCATCAGCTTCTATAGTGGAGAGAATAGGAGCAACTATGACACCATCTGGTGTCCCTGCGGACGACAATAGAGCCAGTGCAGTGGGAGTGGTTCAGCCAGAGGTGGTTTACCACGATGACAGGAAGGAGGTCACAAAGGAAGATTGGTTATAGCTCCAGAAGGAGTGGGAAAATCAGACGAAGCAAAGGCAGGAAAGAGCAGAGGAAAACATGAATAATGGACATGACCCTAAAGATCACGAAGAAGTAGTAGGGGATAACCATCACAATGATGGCGACCCTCCGCATGAGGAGATCGTTGCCACACTTTAGTTCCCCATTCGACAACCAATTGGTCAAGCTCCCATGAAGAACATCTCACCATCAGTATTACCACGTTTTCATGGGAAAGCTACAAAGGACCCAGATGAGTTTCTCTTCAAATTTGACATCCTCTGTCGCAGCTACGACTACATGTCCAATGAACATAAGTTAAAACTTTTCTCTGCCACTTTGAAGGAAAATGCACTATGATGGTTTATGAGACTGGGGGGTGACACTGTTACCACCTGGGAACAGATGAAACAAGTGTTCCTTGGGAAGTACCAGGAGTATTTTAATACTAAGGAAAAACAAGAAGAACTGTTTAAAATGGTACAAAAGGATGAAGAAAGTCTAGAATATTTTGTAGAGAGACTTCTGTACAATGTACAGAGGGAAGGGAATAACAACATGGGGGAAGATGTGCTCAAGATCATCCTACTTCGTGGGATTAGAGAATATTTTCTGGACATGCTGAACTTGTTGGGGAAGGGGGATATCTTGAAGGAACCATTGTACAAGATCGTCGACTTATGTCGAAGATACTCTAGAGGATCCTTCAAGACTAGGACAAGGGACTAGAACGAGATTTCTTCAACAAAATACAGAAGTCATCCAATGGAGGAGCCACTCTGGAAGAAATAGGAAACCTTCTCGAAGATTTTAAGACAAGGATGATGAGTTCCATCTCCTCATAAATGAATGTTCTGAGGGCCAAGTAGAGGAAAGAAGTAGAATATTTGACACTCGGCGTATTCTGTCCGAGATGTAGGAAGAAACATCCACTAAAGGAGTGTCCACTTGACAAAGTGGAAGTATGCCAACTCTATGAACTGAATCATGACACTAAGGAATTTCCTTCACTAACCCAAGTGAAGGTAGTCCTACAAGCATCTACTCCTGATGTGGAGAAAGCCTACTCTGTTTCTCAGAAGAAACCTTGGCAGCCTCGAAACCAAGGTATGAATCCAGACTCATCATTTTTTTGGAATAATATGAATAACATGAATACACAATTCCATTCACATTATGCTAATAATCAATGGCATTCATCTCAACCTTTTATGCAAAACTCTAACTCTTGGCCACTTCGGGAACAACAGACAAACCATCACACTTCTTGGTCTCCTGGTTGGAGAAACTCCTATCCAGGAAATCAGTGTCCTCATAACCAACTTCCTCATCAGCAGTTTCCCCATCAACTTTTCCTCACCAGCAATATCCTCCTCAGCAATACCCTCGCTAATAGTACCAACAGTCATAGCTGCAACTCCAGAACAATGTTGCACCAATGATTATGCCTATACGACCACAACTTCCTACCCAACCTAACACTAACCCAAATAATAATAAAGTAGTTCACCAATTGGAGACTTCCAGCATGCCTGCTTATTCCATTACCCCAGTTCCCTGCCATGATATATGCTTACAATCAGGGAGGGTTGTGGAACCCTTAGTCATTGAAGATGTTCCATCTTCGGTGATTGAAGTGAGAATGAACCAGCAATACCCATCTAATACAACAATCCCCATCATTGAGGGTTCTTAAAGTCCTACCAAGACATCGGCTGAAACACACAGAGAAACATCCATCGAAACTCAGCCTGCACAACTGATTAGAGAATCTCCATACCCTGAACGAATGAAACTATAGAAGATAATGGAACAACCATAGTTTAACCTATAAGGAGAGTTAAAAAACTTATATGTCAAAATTCCACTGTTGCAGGCCCTCCATGATGTGCCTATCTATGCCAAAATAGTTAGGGACATATGTGTAAGGAAACCAGGTAGAAAGCCCAAGGATCCTACCACTATCGATGTCTTAGGAAAAATTTCTGAAATGATAATGGGAAAAACTCTCTTGGCCAAATATGACAATCCCAGGAACCCCACTGTCACAGTATAGATTGGGAACACTCATAAACCAATTTTTTTGGTGGATTTAGGCGAAACCATTAATGTTATAACTATAGAAACTATGCAAAAACTTGGGCTCACCAACCTTCGGCCGACCCCTACCATTTTAGAACTTGCTGTCAGGTCCACCATCAAACCTGAGGGAATATTGGATGACCTCGTTGTCTTAGTTGATTCATGGGAATACCCTGTGGACTTCTTGGTTTTACAACTAAAGTCACAGCTAGGGGGGCATCCGTTGATCTTGGGAAGACCTTGGTTAGCCACAACATATGCTTGCATCAGTTGTTGGTCAAGGTCTATGACTATATCATATGGGACCAAGACAAAAATCCTTACCTTATACCCTCCATCTCGACCTAGCTTAGAAACTGAAACCCCATTATGGATGGAGTTGGAGGAAGAAGGATTTCAGTCGTTGCTAACGATAGGGCAAGCCTTAACCTTCAAAGATGAAATAGAGGATGATGCTATCAATATTTTCATCAGTGAGCCTACATCTGTCAATAAACATGTTTACCAAATCCTGAACAGTACTTTAGATGAAGAAAAACAAGAAGATTTCATAGAGGAGACTTTAGTCAGTGACACCCACATAATTCCAGTACTCAAGAATTCAAAAAGTATTCTAGTTGAGATAGAGCTGGGAAAAACACTGAACATTAATCCAAATCTCGCATCGGATTAACTGGAATGCTTGATCACTCTCCTGAAACAACACAAGGGAGCTTTTGCTTGGGATTACACAGATATGAAGGGTATCCCTTCTAATCTGTGCACCCATCATATTTATATTAAAAGTGACTCCCGGCATGTGTGCCAACCACAACGAAGGATGAACCCTAACCTTAGGAACATAGTGAAAGAATAAATCCAAAAGCTCTTGGAAGCAGGGTTTATATATCCTATCTCAGACAGCAAGTGGGTTTCTCCACTCATGATAGTGCCAAACAAAAATGGGAAATTGAGAGTCTGCGTAGACTACAGAGACTTAAACAAATCAACTCAGAAAGACTATTTTCCCTTAAATTTTATTGATCATGTACATGATACCTTATCTGGGAAGAAATTTTTTTCTTTTCTGGATGGATTCATCGATTACAATCAAATCCATATCGCTCCCAAGGACCAAGACAAGGCTACTTTCACCTGTCCCTAGGGTACCTTTGCATACATGGTACTTCCCTTCGGTCTATGCAATGGACCTGCCACTTTTCAGAGAGTTGTGATTGGGATATTTTCTTAGATGGTTAACGACAGTATGAAAATTTTTATGGACGATTTTACCCCTTATGGCAGTGACTTTGAGGAGGCACTGAAAAATTTAGAAAAGGTTTTAGTACGCTGTGAACAAACCCAAATATCTTTAAGCACTGAAAAGTGCCATATGATGATGAGCGAGGGTGTAGTTCTGGGGCACTTCATCTCACAGGGGCGTCACTTAGTGAAAGCTTGCCATAGCACGTTCGTTCGTGGCATATGAAACAATACCCCTAATTTCAATAAATATTGGAAAATTCCTCACAAAATCATTTTTTTAAACCCCCTCCCAATATGCCTTCCCAAATTAAAAAACCCCCTATTTTCACTATATATTGTATGTATCCATTTTTTCATTTACATTTTTTATACCCCTTTATATATCTACCTAGTATATTGACATGATACCCCTCTTATGACTCTACATGCATTCTACAATGGACCTTGCTTCTTTCGATGTATATTGTGGATGCACATTACTTCACCCACAATGCAATTTCTCAACCGCATATCATTATGATTTGCTGCATCTTATAATGAAGAGATGGTATTATGATTTACTTCACAAGCTTGACCTCCGCGCGTGTCTTCACCTACCGGCTACTCTCCTCTACCCGCGTTTCTCCACCTACTAACTGCTCCTCAGCATTTTCTCTCCACCGTGATCTGTGCTCTCTGCTTGGTATATTCACGGGTTTATCCTCATAGTTTTACCTCTGTGTGATTACTTACGAGTTTACTGTCATGATTTGTATCTGCAGTTTATCTCAGCATGAGTTCTTATGGGTTTTACCTCTATGTGTTGGGTTCCTTTCCCTCAGCGGTCATGAGGTTACCTTTCAAATGTGGACTATGGGTTTCTCAACATGACTGTCAAAGAGTATGGTTGTGCTCAGTATGACTAAGTGTCTCTTGTGCTAAGTGAATGTGTGTCCTTAGCATGACTGTTATGGGTATGAATGAATTACTTAAGTCTATGATTTTAATTGAAACGTCTCTTTCTGTTGACTAAGAGTATGAGACCTATTTCTATCTGCTTTAACCCTCTCTCTCAAGGTACGTATATGGTTTACCCTACTTGACTTGTCCCTTCCGTGACAAGATCAAACTCAGAAATATTTTAGTATAAGGAGGATCCAATAATGGTTATAATTTGTTAATACTGTATCTATTATTTTTGTACCTGAAATTTGGTGAAACATCTCAATGACCAACTTCAATGCAATGACCAGCAGAGTGTTAAAATTAACGTTGTGACCAACAGAGCGTTAAGTTGAAAGAGATGAAAATTATGTTCTTTCTTTATTACAGTTTAAAATTTTATTAGCAGCACTATTCTAAATCTAAATTTACATGTCCATGCACTTATGCTTATTACTTTTATTAAAACATCACTAACCCTTAAATTTCAACAATATGATGTGTAAAAAACATCCTTGCTAATATCAGGCTCAACTAACTTTTCAACTGCCCTTCGGAGTACTTTGTGTTAGATGTACATGCCTCATAATTCATTAGCACACCATTAAAATTCCATCTTGATTATTTACAAATTTGTGTTGGTGTTATTTAGTGTTCACCCATTTATTCATATAATCCGTTCCCTATGCAACAATCTGCAGAAAACAGATGTATCATGCAAGCAAAAACACAAATATCCTTGGGGTGTTTTTCAATTGCTCCATAGCATGACAATGAAATTGATATGACAATAACATCAATAGAATAAACACTTTGCTTCTCATATCCCGAAACAAGATATCATTGGTTTATAAGACAATTGCGAAAAGGTGAAAAATGGACAGGATTTCTTGTACCACAAGTCGGTTTGGTCAAGTTTCAGCCACTAGATTCTAATGTTTTCAAAAACTACAGTAAGGAAACATAGGGGTTATATACAGAACGATATGAGAAAATTCTAACATGCTTATTTCCATTATGATTTTCATTCAATCACCACATAAAAGACCAATGTAACTAAAACTGATATCAAGAAACGTTGTATAAGAAAAATACAATCATCTTTGAGTAGTATGTTCTTTGAAAAATACCACCATTTAGATTCAAGTAATGCTTTTTTCTACCTTGGAAAAAGAACCAGGATAATTTCTATAGAACCTGGCAAGGTTGTGGAATAGTTTCAACACTGCATATCACCACCAAATCACAACTACCTGATGTTGAGAAAGATAAAAAATGAAACTAGCAGCGTAACCTGTGTTAAAAACTTATTATATAAATATAATTCCAAACAACATCCTAAAAAGGTGAAGCATCAACATGGAGTAAAAAGTTCCAAACATTTTCTAAAATTCTAGTAACATTAGTCAAGTAGAATCCAGATATTGTTATTCCTTCTTTTCAACCATAGAATATCCAACAAATGCCTGAAAGGGTAGAAATAGTCTACACCATAACAATGTACTCAGAGCTCAAACTTTCAACAGAGAGCTCTCTAGAATATCAAGCTAAAGTTGAAGTATAATATACGTGCATATGCCATTGAGAAGTTCAACAAAGAACAATACTTTTATGTTCTCTATACAAATTACTTTCCTGCAGTATCAACATTTTGAAATCTTACTTCCCACCTGCTTAATCTATCACAGCTCATACACTCATAGGTTATCACTTGATTGAGAAAATATGGTCTTGCTTAGCACAAAGAATGATATTATTCTTGAATTTTGAGTTTGTTATTTGTAGCAAAACTAAAAAACCTTATGGAGCATATCATAGAAGAAGAGGATTGCAGACACCTTAACATCAATAGTATTCATGGACCACAAAAACTTGTATCTTCATGTAGGGAAATGCCAAGTCTAATGATATCATGTCTTCAGTTTTATTGGGGGACCCATGGTACCAACTTCATATTTACGCTTAATTCCTAAGAAATTCTCAACCTACAAAGATAACAACAATTGTATCAAAATATCTGCAACACTACAAGATACTAAGACATCATATAATGTACTAGAGAATTGTGCTAAATAAATTTCATATAAATAGAGAATAAGAAAATTATATTGAGTTCAAAGCTACCAACCTTGCTATCACCAAGCATTGGAGTCAAGCTTCCTGGAACCTCTTTCTTGATAGTAGCAAAACCACTTCATGGGTCACTTGTTTGCCTACAACAGTTAACGTCATGGACAAAGTAGTAGATTATTATAATCATATATCAGTGAGATAATGATCAAATTAAAAGTATACATGCTTGAACTACACAGAACATAAGCATACTCTGGTTTAATTTGGACTGCTAAGAACAATATAAGGAGTATGGAGCTTGGCCTGAATGTCATGCATTTTTTCCATGGACATCAAAAGGGTGTCTGCGGTATTCATTTGCTTAAGCTTCAATTCCTCCTGATACTATTTCATAGGCTTTTATTGTTTCATTTTTCTAGGGCCTTTTCCATGGAACTTATGTGACAGTTTCCGAAAAGCTTCCTTAGATGTCATGTGCAAATATATATTGACAACAAATAAATTTCTGATTTCTCTGAATAGACATTAATGAATTAAACTAGGAGTTCAGCATGCCTAAAGCATAAGGAAATTGAAATATCAAGAAAAGAATATTACAATACGTCCAAAATCATCTAAATGGTCTAATTGTATCTCTTTTGGTCCATCGGTATCTCGTACTCCAACAAGTTTGCTCTTTTTCTTATCCATATTTCTTCCACCCCATTCCACAAACTCTTTCAATGCTTTGCTTTCCTTGAATAATTGCAAGGTCCTTGCTAAACCCTTTCCAACATAAGATTCTTTAATTATATCATCTGTCACCACTTCCTCCTCTTCTTCTACTTTTAGATCACTGGGATCTATATCCATTTCTTTCACCTCTATCCACCCACCTATGGATTCTACCTAGAATATTAACATGATACCCCCCATGCATTCTACAATGCACCTTCCCTCTTTTGATGTCGGAATTCCACTGGCAAATGCCAAAAACATTCTTATGGTAATAAGGTTGTACATCAGATATTACTATTCATTTTCCATCCTTAGGATCCATGCTTATGAATGTTGGTGCAAATTCTGATAGTAACATACAAGATTAATCCAATAGTTGTTCTGTGAGCTTGTCCCACTACCTCAAATGATATCAGCATTAAGAGTGCCCCACTTCCTTAGACGATATCATGGATTAAGAGTGCCCCACTGCCTTAGATGATATGCTTCTACAACATGCTACATCCCCGATATCGTCTGATAAGAAAGACATGAAGATGCTCAATTCAATTCAGGTTGGGCTTAAAAGCACAGTTCATTAACAACATCTAAATCCGACATATGAGGTCCATACTAAAGATAAAGAAGCCTACAAGCCATTTTGAGGAACATTTGAGGTCTGATGTTGCTGGTGCAGTTCCTACAAGCCATTTTGAAAACCATTTGAGGTCTGGTGTTTCTGGTGCAGTATCTTTAATACCTGAGCCAGAGTTGAAGACAACAAAGAGAGATTTTAAAAGGTCATCAGAGAGTGAAAGCTGCAATATTCATAATGATGGAGACAATATTTTGAATTTTTCTTCTTATCTTGAAGAAATTAGGATACAATCACCAGATATAGGCATTATTTCAGAGCAGCCCATGAGTGAAAAGCAGTTTGGTCAGAAAAGGAAAAGGATGGAAAAAGAAATTAGAGGTTTTCGATTAGTGCTTGAAAGTGAGTTCCTAGATCATAGAAAAACAGTGATAGATAACATTGTCAGCAATTTTGAATCTTTTCAAGAAGGAAACACTGAAGAGAGCATTCAGGTTTCAAACTGTAAAGAAAATTTGAAGGGTGAAAAATATTTTGAAAATATTCATGAAAATAATGTTCCTAATGTCAAAGATCATGTGCTTTCTACATTTGTGACTAAAGACATTGAAGTTAGGTTAGTTCCAAACACTTCTTTGCATCAGAATTCAATTCTGAAGAAGAAAAGAAAGCTCCTGAAGAAACATAATTTAGGGTTATCAACTCTACCAAAGAGATCAAATAATCAAATAAATATAAATATTTGCACGGAAGAAGAAAAATTTGTACTTGAAGTATTATCTAGAGTAGATCATAGAAAGAAAAGGACACAGATCAAGGCAAGGAAACTTAGCTTTGATGAACATTTTCATTTGGTAAAAAGGACAAGAATTGAAGCTGAAGATGAAAATATTCCATTCTAATGAATAGCAATATCTAATGTACAACCTTATTACCATAAGAATGTTTTTGGCATTTTCTAGTGGCATTCCGACATCTATGTAATACATTCTGATTTTGATGACTTAATGCGAAATATGGTTATGACTCCTGAGTATTGACATCTTGATCTATGAATATCATGAGTATCATGAGTTATCTATGTGTCTTATAATCTCATTTTGATTACTAATTTGTAAATGTGTAATTACTAATGTTAAATGTCCATTGCTTCTGATTTCTATTGAATATTTGTAAAAATTTGGATCTAAATGTCTATATTTTTAATATATATGATTTTTAATA
>LPNX010041753.1:0-28383 GCA_001517045.1 Pseudotsuga menziesii
AATAGGTTTTATTAAGTTAACACATTAAATATACTATAATAAATACATTCAATATTTAAAGTTAAGGTTAATAGGTTCTTGGAGCTATCACTTTATTTTAATATAATGATTATATTATTATTATACTAAATTATTTAAAAAAATTATATTATTATTTAAATTATTTGATGTTTTATCATTAATTATTATTAAAATTAAAATATATAATATTATATCAATATATGAATTATTGATGATGATGGTTAATGTCTTATGAGACCAAAGACAAATTTAAAGAACGAATTATTTAGTTTGTTTGAAAAATTGTATTTTTATGCTGCAAGAGCTTGAAGAGAAGCGTCATGAGTTCATCATAATTTTGACAAGTTAAAAGGCTAGAAAATTGGTATTGCAAAAAAGATTATAAAATTATAAAATGTTATATATATTTATGTAAATTGTTTCAAATAATTAAATAAAAATTATTAATAATAAAAATAATTAATTAAATAAAAATTATTAATAATAAAAATAATTAATTAAATAATATTGAATGCAACGTAAATTTGAAAATATTTATGTATTAACTTTTTAGCTTGAAGGCTTTGTTGAACTGAATCAAAAAGCATAAAGAAGTTGGATTTATGATTTGGTAATTAAATTTGAAATAGTGTATGTAACTTGAAAGGTTAACACATTAAATATAATATAATAAATATATTTAATATTTATGTTTAAATTAAATTTGTATTAGATACAATATAATAAATACATTCAATATTTAAGTAAATATGTTTGGAGTAATTTAATTGTTTTCACTTTATTTGAGCTTAGGAATATAATTTTAAAACAAACTAAATAATTCGTTTTTTTACATTAACCATCATTATCATCATAATGATTATTTTATTTAAATGATTTGATTTCTTTATCATTAATCATTATTAATAATGATATCAAATAATATTATTATATTATATTTAAAGTTAAGGTTAATAAGTTCTTGGAGTAACTTAATTGCTATCACTTTATTTTAATATAATGATTATATTATTATTATACTAAATTATTTAAAAAAATTATATTATTATTTAAATTATTTGATGTTTTATCATTAATTATTAGTAAAATTATAATATATAATATTATATCAATATATTAATTATTGATGATGATGGTTAATGTCTTATGAGACCAAATTTTGGTTTGTCAAATTTAAAAAATGAATTATTTAGTTTGTTTTAAAAATTGTATTTTTATGTTCCAAGAGTTTGGAGAGAAGTGTTATGAGTGCATCATAATTTTGACAAGTTAAAAGGCTAGAAAATTGGTATTGCAAAAAAATTATAAAATGTTATATATATTTATGTAAATTGTTTCAAATAATTAAATAAAAATTAATATTAATAAAAATAATTAATTAAATAATATTGGCTTTGTTGTACTTTTCGAATCAGAAAGCATAAAGAAGTTGGATTTATGATTTGGTAATTAAATTTGAAATAGTGTATATAACTTAAAAGGTTAACATATTAAATATAATATAATAAATATTGAATGTATTTATTATATAATATCTAATATAAATTTAATTTAATCTCAAATATTAAACTTAATTGCTATCACTTTATTTTAATATAATGATTATATTATTATTATACTAAATTATTTAAAAAAATTTATATTATTATTTAAATTATTTGATGTTTAATCATTAATTATTATTAAAATTATAATATATAATATTATATCGATATATGAATTATTGATGATGATGGTTAATGTCTTATGAGACCAAATTTTGGTTTGGCAAATTTAAAGAACGAATTATTTTGTTTGTTTTAAAAATTGTATTTTTATGTTCCAAGAGCTTGGAGAGAAGCGTCATGAGGGCATCATAATTTTGACAAGTTAAAAAGTTAGAAAATTGGTATTGCAAAAAAATTATAAAATTATAAAATGTTATATTTATTTATGTAAATTATTTCAAATAATTAAATAAAAATTAATATTAATAAAAATAATTAATTAAATAATATTGGCTTTGTTGTACTTTTCGAATCGGAAAGCATAAAGAAGTTGGATTTATGATTTGGTAATTAAATTTGAAGTAGTTTATATAACTTAAAAGGTTAACATATTAAATATAATATAATAAATACATTTAATTTTTGAGATTAAATCAAATTTATATTAGATATAATATAATAAATACATTCAATATTTAAGGTAAAAAGGTTTGGAGTAATTTAATTGTTTTCACTTTATTTGAGTATAGGAATATAATTTTAAAATAAGCTAAATAATTCGTTTCTTTAAGTTAACCATCATTATTATCATAACAATTATTTTATTTAAATTATTTGATTTCTTTATTATTAATTATTATCAATAATGATATCAAATAATATTAATATATTAAATATTTAGTTTATATATATAAATAATTTATTATAATAATTATTTTTTTTAAAGTATTTGATATTTTATTATTGATTAATTAATTATATATATATATATTGAAAATAAATATAAAATATGTATTTTTAAATATTAATAAAAATAATTAAATAATTAAAGGTAAGAAAAAAAATATGTTCATAAAATATTAATAAAATAAAGAGTTTCATATATTTAAATTAAAAGTTGAGATATTTTTTTTAAGAAATTTAAAATATATGTAATATTTTATTAAAATAATTAATAAAATTGTGAAGAAATAAAAATAATGTTTTCATATTAAATGAAAATTATTGAATAAATAAATGCATTGAATATTTAAACATATGTTTGGAAAATTAAATAAATTAATTTTTAAAATATTGTAAAATTTGTAATTAGTAAAATATTAATAAAAAAAGAGTTTCAAATATTTAAAGTGGAAAGAAAAAAAATTAATATTTTAAATAAAATTAAAAACCAAACAATTTTATTTTAAATTAACTAAAAGATTAATTTATTTTAGAAAAATTAAAATATATACAATATTTTATTAAAACAATTATTAAAATTATAAAAAAAAAATTAATAAATTTAAAATATTTTAATAAATAATAATAATAAAAAAGCTACAAATATTTCGAATATTTTTATAAAATCAATAGTGAATATGGTATTAAAAGTTCTTAAATGAACATTTTTTTTAAATTAAATAAATTAATAATACAATGTTGAATTCACATTGAATTTTAATAAATACATAAACAAATTAAAATAAAAAGATATTTTTATATAATAAATATATTAATATTCTTAACTTTTTAAAAATTATACAAGAAAGTTAATTTTTTTAAAATTAAAATATGTTTAATAATAAAAATAATAATTAAATAATTAAAATTAAAAAATATTTTAATAAAATATTAATAAAGAATTTCAAATTTTTAAAAAGTAAGAAAATAAATAATTAATATTTTAAATTAAATAAAATATTAAAATATTTAAGAACAATTTAAAATATATGTAATAATAATTAAATAATTAAAATAAAAAAAATAAGAAAATATTGATAAAAGAGGTTTCAAATTTTTTAAAAGTAAGAAAATAAATAATTAACATTTCAAATAAGATTACAAAATCCAATAATTTTATTTTAATAAAAAAAGGTTTAAACAAATAAATAGATTGAATATTTAAATATATATTTGAATAATTAAATAAATTAATAATAAAAATATTATAAAATTCGTAATTGCTAAAATATCAATGAAAAAGATTTCCAAATATTTAAAGTGTAAATAAATAAATAGTTAATATTTTAAATAAAAATACAAAATTAAATAATTTTATTTTAAATACATTAATTTTTTAAAATAAATTAATAATAAAAAAGAGTTCGAAATATATTGATTATTGTATTAAAATTATTAAATTAATAATTTTTTAAAATTAAATAAATTAATATTATAATGGTGAATTTACATTAAATATTGAAAAATACAAGTAAATACCTACGCAAATTCAAATAAAAACATATTTTTATAAATATAAAAAATGTTCAATATACAAACATATAAATAAATATACAAACAATTGTAAATACACAGATATATATTTGGTATTCTAATAACAATCATGAATACACATTCATTGTAAATACACAAAAATATTGTAATATTGAAATTCAAACAAGAATAAAAAGTACATGTCAACCTTTCTAGATACAAAAGCACATAAACATTCAACCTTACAGAAAATACGTTAATACAAAACCATACAAACATTGCACTTCAAAGTTTTATCACTATCACTACCCTACCTAAAAATAATAAATTTTTAAAAAGTAAGAAAATAAATAATTAATATTTTAAATTAAATAAAATATTAAAATATTTAAGAAAAATTTAAAATATATGTAATATTAATTAAAATATTTTAAAAATATAAAAAGATAAATATATAATTTCTTTTAATAATTACAATTTTTAAAATGATTAATAAAATTGTGAAGAAATAAATAAAAAATTAAACAAATAAATACATTAAATATTTAAATATATATTTGAATAATAAAATAAATTAATAATTAAAATATTATAAAATTGGTAATTGCTAAATATTTAAAGTGCAAATAAATAAATAGTTAATATTTTAAATAAAAATACAAAATTAAATAATTTTGTTTAAAAAAAATTAAAATTAATCGAATAATTTTATTTTAAATTAACTAAAATGGTTTAAATATTTTAAAGAAATTTAAAATACGTCTAATATTTTTAAAATGATTAATAAAATTGTGAAGAAATAATAAAAAAGTTTAAACAAATAAATAAATTGAATATTTAAATATATATTTGAATAATTAAATAAATTAATAATTAAAATATTATAAAATTCGTAATTGCTAAAATATCAATGAAAAAGATTTCCAAATATTTAAAGTGTAAATAAATAAATAGTTAATATTTTAAATAAAAATACAAAATTAAATAATTTTATTTTAAATACATTAATTTTTTAAAATAAATTAATAATAAAAAAGAGTTCGAAATAGATTGATTATTGTATTAAAATTATTAAATATGCAAAAATACAAGTAAATACTTAAGCAAATTCAAATAAAAATACATTAAATATGCAAAAATACAAGTAAATACAAGTAAATACTTAAGCAAATTCAAATAAAAACATATTTTTATAAATATAAAAATTGTTTAATATACAAACATATAAATAAATATACAATTCTACAAATAAATTAAAAATACATAATTATACATGAAATTCAAACAACAGACATAAACATGAGAGATTACGAAGATGTAAAGTCTAAACATCCCATAAATTATTTGAATAAAAAATTGTTTCAATTTAGAGAAAATTTTATAGTAACAAGTCAACCTCAAAACGTTGTAATCTTATTTGTGTCCCTCCTTACGCTAACTTCTAATATATGAATACAATTTATTTTTTTAGTATATATCAATGTTATATATATATATATATATATATATATATATATATATATAACTAACCCAAATAGCCCACATTCATTGTAAATACACAATTCTCAATTCACATGAATTCGATGAATACACAAAAATATTGTAATATAATAAATACTAATAATCCTCTAAGCCCATTTTTTTTTTCTTTTATAGTAAATATCAATGTCATATACATTTATTATAAATATATATTAAAAAATATTAAGTTATTAAAATAAATAAATGTATATATAAATATGTATTTTTGAAAAAGGTAAAAACATATTTTTATAAATATAAAAAATGTTTTAATATACAAACTTATAAGTAAATACACAAACAATTTGAAAATATACATAATTATGAACTTACATCATATAATGAGATTTAGATAAGTTTATAAAATTTTTAAATAATATATTATAATAATTATTTTATTTCTTTATCATTAATCATGATACTAAATCAAATATTCTTTATTTACCTTATTTTTTTATTCTTCTTTACTGCACAACTTACCCTACCTATTAGCACAACACCCTAGCATTCATTCATTATATAAAGTTGATACATTAAATATATTATAATAAAAACATTGAGCATTTAAAGTTAATAGGCTTATTTGCTATCCTTTTATTTTTTATTAAATATTTAATTAATAAATATTATTTCATAAATAAGAATTATTAAATTTAAATAAAAAAATAAAGCATTTAAATCATTTATTATAATAATTATTTTATTTAAATAATTTATAATAATGATTATTATAGTTAAATAATTATCCATGATTAAAATTTCACTATATTTTGAAATTCTTTTTAAATTGATTTATAATAATGATTATTTTAATTAAATGTTTCAATATATTTTGAAATTCTTTTTAAATTGATTTATTATAATGATTATTTTAGTTAAATGTTTCAATATATTTTGAAATTCTTTTTAAATTGATTTATTATAATGATTATTTTAATATATTTTAAATTTTTTTAAAAATTGATTTATTATAATGATTATTTTAATATATTTTGAAATTCTTTTTAAATTGATTTATTACAATGATTATTTTAGATAAATGTTTCAATATATTTATTTTATAAAACAATATTTAAAATTCTTTTTTAATTAATATTTTGTTAAATTTTTTTTTTTAAAATTTAATTATTAATGATTTCTTCATGATTAATTATTATTAAAATTATAATACTAATAAATATTTTTCTATTTTTGGAAAAATAAATATTAATATTAAAAATATTATAAAATTTGAAATTAAAAAACTTATAAAATGATATATATATTTATGTAAATATTTATTTGAACGAATGAAACAAAAATTAAAATATGTTTTTTTTAATAAATAAAAATAATTAAATAATTAAAATAAAATAAAAATATTTTAATCAAATATTTATAAAAAAAAAGTTTCAATAATTAATATTTTAAATAAAATTAGGAAATCAAAATTTTTTATTTTAAATTAAATAAAATATTAAAATATTTAAGAAAAATTTAGAATATATGTAATATTTTATTAAAATATTTTTAAAATATAAAAAGATAAATATATAATTTCTTTTAATAATTAAAATCTTTAAAAAATATTTTAGCAAAATATTAATTATATATTGAATATTGTATTAAAATTATTAAATTGATAATTTCTAAAATTAAATAAAAATAAGATATATTTTAAAATTAAATATATTTAATTTTTGATCATGTAAATGTTTTCAATTAAAAGATGAAAAATGTAAACGTAAAAATATGTATAGAAATAAAACTCAATAAAAATATTATTATATATAATGGTAAATTCATATCAAATTTTAACTTCTTATTATACAAAATGATAAATTCACATTGAATTTTGATAAATACAAAAAACTATTGTAATATGCAAAAATAGAAGTAAATACATAAACAAATTAAAATAAAACATGTGTTTTTATAAAAATAAATATGTTAATATTTTATTAAATTATTAATTTTAACTTTAAAATTTAAATAAAAAGTTTAGATTTTTTAAAGTTAAATATATCCAAACCTTTTAAATTTATGAAATTAAGTAGCAATTTAAATTTTTTAATTAGTTCAAATAAAAAACATTATTATACATAATTAAGAACTTACATCCAATTTTAATAAATATACCCCAAAAAATATTTTAATACACAAAAAAAGTAAATACACATTTATATATATGATATTCAATCAACAATCATGAATACATATGAAATTCAAGCAACCATGAATACATTCAAATTTTGTAAATACATAAACAAATTATAAATACACAATCATCCATATGAAATTCAAACAACCATAAATACATAACAAATTTGGTAAATACACAAACACATAAACATTAGACATTATGAAGATGTAAAGACTAAACATTGTATAAATTACTTCAATAAAAAATATGTATATTTGAAAAGATTTTCTCTCAACTTCGAGAAATTTTATAATGACAAGCTCAACCTTGAAAAGTTGTAAACTCATTTGCGTCCCTACTTGCCCTAACTTCTAATATATAAATATTAATCACTCCTCTAAGCCCACTTTATTTTTTATTTATTTTTATAGTACATATCAATGTCAAATACATTTATTATAGACATATACATATAAATGAAACCCAAATAACACACATTCATTGTAAATACACAATCTTCAATTCACATAAGACTTTGATAAATACGCAAAAATATTGTAATATTAAAATTCAAACAAGAATAAAGAGTACATGTGAACTTTTCTAGATACAAAAGCACACAAACATTCAACCTTACAAAAAAAATGTTAATACAAAAAACCATACAAACATTGCACTTCAAAGTTTTATCACTACCCCTACCCAAAAGTAATAAATTATTAAAATAAATAAATATGTATATTTGAAAAGAGATTTTTGTAGCTTCAAGAATCATATATTCTCTACTAACGAGGCCAACCACGTGAAGGTGGAAGCTCATTTGCCCCCCCCTCACATCTAACCTATAATCACATTACATTCATCACTCACCCAACCTAATCTAATATTTTGATTTAAAGTATATATATCAACATGTCACACAAATTCATTCTAAATAAGCTCCTAAATATTATCAATCACAATCACAATCATAGAGTACAAAAGACCATCATTAATACCCAACCCAATCTTTTATTTTATTTTAAAGCATATATCAAAGACAAACACAATCACAAAGACATACACAATCACAATCATAGAGTACAGAATACCATCATCAAAATATCATGAATACCCAACCTAATCTTTTATTTTATTTTAAAGTATATATCAAAGACAAAGACAATCACAATCACAGAGTACAAAATACCATTAATCATCAAAATATTGTTAATGTCCAACCAAATCTTTTATTTTATTTTAAAATATGTATCAACATTTCACACATTTTCATGGCAAATAAACAACATAAATATCATCAATTACAAACAAAATACATAATGCTATCAATCATCAAAATATCATTATTACACAAACATAAACCATTTTAAATGCATTTTTAAACATACAATTATGAAGAAAATTTAAAATGTTTGAACCATAAATATTACAATCAACAAGTTTATTTATGATTTTTTTAAAATTAAATTTTATAGTTCATATTAATGTCAAATACATTTATTATAAATATATACATATAATTGAAACCCAAATAACACACATTTATTGTAAATACACAATTTTCAATTCACATAAGACTTTGATAAATACACAAAAATATTGTAATATTGAAATTCAAACAAGAATAAAAAGTACATGTCAACTTTTCTAGATACAAAAGCACACAAACATTCAACCTTACAAAAAATATGTTAATACAAAAACCATACAAACATTGCACTTCAAAGTTTTATCACTATCACTACCCCTACCCAAAAATAATAAATTATTAAAATAAATAAATATGTAGATTTGAAAAGAGCTTCTCTTAGCTTCAAGAATCATATATTCTCTACTGACGAGGCCAACCACGTGAAGGTGGAAGCTCATTTGGCCCCCCCCCCTCACATCTAACCTATAATCATACTACACTCATCACTCACCCAACCTAATCTAATATTTTAATTTAAAGTATATATCAACATGTCACCCACATTCATTCTAAATAAGGTTCTAAATACCATCAATCACAAACACAATCACAAAGACATACACAATCACAATCATACAGTACAAAATACCATCATCAAAATATCATTAATACCCAACCGAATCTTTTGTTTTATTTTAAAGTATATATCAAAGACAAACACAAACACAATCACAATCACAATCACAAAGACATACACAATCACAATCACAATCATAGAGTACACAATACCATCATCAAAATATCATTAATACCCAACCTAATCTTTTATTCTATTTTAAAGTATATATCAAAAACAAACACAAACACAATCACAAAGACATACAAAATCACAATCACAGAGTACAAAATACCATTAATCATCAAAATATTGTTAATGCCCAACCAAATCTTTTATTTTATTTTAAAATATATATCAAACATAAACCATTTTAAATGCATTTTTAAAGATACAATTATGAAGAAAATTTAAAATGTTTGAACCATATATATTACAATTAACAAGTTTATTTATGTTTTTTTAAATTAAATTTCATGATTCATATCAATATATTTATAAAAAAAAAGTACTTTTAAACAAGTAAAAAATGTAAAAAAAAAATGGAAAAAGAGAGAGTGCACATACCCTTAAGAATGACCATGGTTCATTCTTAAGGGCATTGGGAAAGGGCTTTTTAGCCCCTTCAAAAAAAATACTTTTATTATTATAAGATTTATGAGAGTTATTACACAATACATAAATGAATGTTATTTTTATTACAAGAGTGAATGGCATAATCCATTCATATGTTCTATCTTCTTGTCTTCTATCATGAACATGTAAATGCTTCAGAGGTCATGGCCAAGCATATATATTCCTCGTTCTCTGCAAAAATAATATTTTTTAAAATTCAGTGACAATGCATGCATTCTATATAATGTAACAAAAATTGCATAACAAGTGACCTATTTATTTGAGGATTAAAATAGTCTTCATATTTGAACTTGGTTTAAGAGAGACTTTGGTCCACAATGAGAGTCGATGTCGAAGCTTGTTCTTTAATGAAAACAAAAAAAACAGAGGCACTTGTTACATTTGCATTGCACATAGAGCCTAAGAAAACATAAAATACCATTTAAGTGTTATTAAGAACACTAGGAATATGGACATGGTGAAATGAATATATAATAAAAAAATTGCGTATGCATAACTCTTATATATCTAGAGAGAGAGAAATATGATTTGTTGTTGTTACAGTGGTTTCTCTATCTTTGTTGTTATATAATCTTGGTTTATGAAAAATGATAGATATAGATGTTGGAATATAGTAAGTTGGGGTCTCGAATGAAAACCAAAAAAAACATAGCCACTTGTTACACTTGCATTGCACATAGAACCTAAGAAAACATGAAATGCCATTTAGGTGATATTAAAACACTAGGAATTGGACATGGTGAAAATGAATATATAATACAAAAATTGTGTATGCATAACTCTTAAATATCTAGAGAGAGACAAAGATGTTTTTGTTGTTGTTGTTACGGTGGCTTCTCTATCTTTGTTGTTATATCATCATGGTCTATGAAAAATGATAGATATAGATGTTGGAATATAATAAGTTGGGGTCTTGCAGACAGTGAATAAGTTGAAGGTTGATTTAGGAAATCTCTGAATTTAATTAGAAAATGTTACGATGATATTATAGATATATTATATAGCTCAAAAGTCAAAATGATTAAAACACTTAAGTGAAAGACAACTCAATGATAACTATATAGCTAGAATAGAATGCAAACTGGAAAAGGTAAAATAATAAATGGGACCATACTTTCCTTAGGAGTAAGCTATCTACCCGACCATTTGCACTAGGGCCCACCTAACGCCGTCGGGTGATAGCTTACTCCGTTACCCGTGAGACCAAAAACAACCAATTCCAATACCTACTTTCACACCAAGTGCTCTCTCGAATTCATCCATCCATAAATTTAACCATGGAAATTCCTGTTTTTTAAGTGCAAGTTTAAAATTGTAAGTTTTGATTGGAATTTTTTATGAAAATTGCAAATCTATGTTTAGAATTGTATAATTGTATAATTTTAGTCAACTCCATAAAAATAACTGGAAAGATCTAAAACTTGGAACTTTTTACCAACTTCCTTGTAACAATTAATCAACTCTTTTGTTTGTTTTATGGAACCCGATCCAGGTTTAAACCTTAGATTCTTTATCTTGGCATGGTATAGCATACACACAGAACATTGGCGTTATCAAATCCATAATAATTGAATTTCAAATTACAAGTTTTTAGAACACAATTTCAGATTAGGTTTAGATCGGTTGAGTTTATAGATTTAATTTGATTTGGTAAATTAGTATTTTTTATTATTGCATTATACCTGAGTGTAATAATAGTTTGTTGTAAAATTGATCTGCAATAAAAATGCAAGAAAAGAAGCAAAATCTGATGTTCTTGGTCTCATTGTCACGAAAAGATAACGGAGTAATCTATCACCTGACGGAGTCAAGTGGGCCTCGGTGCAAATGGTCGGGTAGATAGCTTACTCCCTTTCCGTAAGGCAAATGAAAGGCAAAGGTTTGATTCTTCCTTTGTTGTTATTTATTCTATGGCATGGAATGGTATCACATTGCCCAATGGTTTACAATGTTGAATATGGCATCTACTTATAGTTGTTGTCAAAACCCTTGATATCTGAGTTTGCACTTCACGTCCCAGAATTGGATACATTTAACATAAATAGGCACGCGAAAGTATTACCAAGGAATCCCAACATTGAATTTTCCGTCATTTGATGATAGATGTGTTGAAGGGCCTGGCAGCTCACAGAAACCTTAGCAGCAGGACATGTATAAATAAGCTATAGAAATTCTTCTATAGCCTAAAAAATTTCCAAAGTCTAAAACAAGTGACATTGACGAGAGTACTAAATCAAACAAACTAAGAAAGATTTTAGATCAAACAAACTAAGAAATCAGAATCTCCTTCAATAATATTCCATGCTTCCCCTTTCTAAACTCCTAAGAGAAAGACTAGCAAACTCTACAATGAATTGAAACTTTCAATCAGATTCATCCAAAAATGAAAAATGTATGTGCAAACATAAGCATTGATGCTTCCCTTCAAAAGAAGCGTATCAATGGAAGCTAAAGAATAAACAGTAAATACGGACTAAAAGAAGTAAAGGAAGAGGAACGAGACGTTGGTTGACGACTCAATCAAACCTCCCGGAAATGGATGACGTGGAAGTGTCGTTCCATTAAGACTCTCCAGCGAAATGGGGTATTCATTACGCAGCGAAACGGTACTACTTCCTTTGCTGTAAAACAGGGGAGGTCCACCAACACCTCCTGCGTAATGAGTCCTATCGCCAGTCCCACTCGAATCAATCCCGTGATCCCAAGGCATTCGGTTCAGCTCTAGCTATTACTATTACTAATGAACCTGCTACCGAAGAGTCCTTTGCAAATGTTAATGCTGGATCATTCAAAAGGTTTCTTATAACTGGTGTCGGTCTCGATTTCCTACCCCTCGCTATGGCTCTGCCTCTCAAACTTACCCAACAACTCGTTTTCACCTATATGCTTATCCAAAAGTGCATTTCTCAGCTGAATCAATGGGCATTGAATCAACTTATTTGGTTATTTAATTCGCCAGTTATTTGGTTATTAATTGACCACAATAGGCAGGGAGAATAGCAGCAGAACTTCTATGCAAGTGTTCTGGTGTGTATAGGAGTTTATATTATCTGCCTTTGAGCTATCCTGTATTCTCAAAAATTCATAAAGTAGAGTTACAGAGGGTATTAGGGTTTGCTAACCCACCCAATCGCTGTTGCCATCATGTTTTACCAATGGCATCCCCAAATAAACCAAGAAATACCAGTTGAGAGAATCCAATCAATCAGTTCACTCTTTTTCAATGCCTCTCCCATAACATGGGGTAATCTTGTCAGCTTGCATTAGATACGTTAATATACAACAATGGGCTAAGCACCTTTTCCCATCAACAGGTGAATCGTAAGTAAGCATCGGTTCACAAGCAGGAGCCCCACCCATTCTTCAGTTGATCACCCCTCTAAGTGGAAATTTTAATAGGTACTCTAATTATGAGAAGATTTATGCTTCTAAAAAGCCGTAGATGCTGAGACCCGAGAGAAACTACCCCACCCCGGAACAGTGGAAATTTTAATAGGTACTCTAATTCTGAGAAGACTTATGCTTCTGAAAAGCCGTAGATGCCGAGACCCGAGAGAAACTCCTCCACCCCGGAACAGTCGGTTGACACAGGGAAGGGGCATTGACTGTGTGGTTATAACCGCTTTTTAAATATCGTGACTCCCTCAAACTATTTGGCCCCGTCCACCAGCTCTCTGCTCATGAATGTTCCAGGTGCATGAAACATCGACCAAGAGCGTGAGAAGGGCGATTTAAATTGTTTTTGAAGGACTGGTCAAAGGCGCTGCCCCTTGCCTCTGGCCGCACAGATGTGTCCTCCATTCTAACCCAGATTTTGGTATGGCTTCAAAATTCTGGGATTTGTTGTGTCACTGTGTGGCATTCTAAGTGAAGAAGGTAAGGGCTTCCCTGGCCTGTTAGCAAACTTTGTTAAGCCACATAATTCAGTAGCTTTAAGAAACATCTGTGGCATAGCTTCCTCAAGTTTTCTATACTTTAAAAGTGTTTGCACCTCAAAAGACATGATCCTGCTCAACATTAATAGCTCCTGTATTAATAGATCCTGTATTAAGAAAGATTTTGACTAGTATTAATGATCCAGAAATTCTGCTTTGAATTGATTGAATATACCACACTCGAAGTAATAAAAACCTGTTACATCACTATCTTGTAGCGATGCGTATTAATAAATCCTGTATTAAGAAAGATTTTGACTAGTATTAATGATCCAAAAATTCTGCTTTGAATTGATTGAATATACCACACTCGGAAGTAATATACCACACTCGGAAGTAATAAGAACCTGTTACATCACTATCTTGTAGCGATGCGTATTAACTTGGTTGCTTGGTTCAAGTGATGGTTAAGTCAGTTCTGGAATGAATTCCAATTACTTGCACTCATTGGCCTTTATTCCCAAAGGGTTGTTGGAAAAAATAAGGAAGATCAGCTTTAGATTCCTGTGATCAGGGAAAATATAGTGAAGGTATCCTTCTGGTCAAGTGGCTGATCACAACAAATCCAAAGGACTTAGGAGGCTGGGGGCTTTAGCAGCCAAGTGCATATTGAGGCTCATACCAAATAAGGGTCTGTGGAGCCAGACTATACTTCAAAATTACATTAAACCTAATTCATTAGAACAGATTAGACTATCTTCAAAGGATACTCATAATGTTTCAATTGGAAGGAAATTGTCCTAGCCTTCCCTCCTTTGGGGAATTGGCTCATCTGGAAGGTTGGTAATGGAGAAAGAGTAAGGGTAGGAGCTAATCCTTGAGTTGGAAGTGGAGAATTATAAACTTCTTGACAACTTGATTGCTTCCCTTCAAGGAAAGGGCATCTATGACTTAGCTCAGGCAGCTTTCTCGGAATTCTCATCTATATGGCATTAACAATGGAAGAAATCAGACTTCCTAGGCTTTGATGGTGTTGAAGGAGAGTTATGGGAGGCATATAAAACAAAACTGAAAGTGAGTCATGTCGGCATTAAGAAAGTAGAGGATGAATTGATTTGGTCAAAGAATCCGACCCTTGGTATTTATACCCCTATAAGGCTACAAAACTGAAAGTGAGTTGTGTTGGCATGAGGAAAGTAGAGGATGGATTGATCTGGTCAAAGAATCCAACCCTTGGTATTTATACCCCTAAAAGGCTACAAAATTATGTTTGTCTTTTGGTGGCCCGAGGACAGTGAGTGGTGGTGGAAACCACTTCGGAAGATAAGGTCTTCACGTAAAGAATGAATTTGTATGTGCCTAGCTGTAATGAATAAAGGCCCTAATGTGGGAAGTTCTCCATAACAAGAACATGCAAGGGCCTAGCAGATGTATACTTTGTAAGTAAGAGGAAACAATAAACCATTTGGTTAATCTTTTGTGCTTATTCAAGACAGGTATGGGATGAGATGGACAATATGACAGTGGTTGGAGGAGTTTGGCAAGGGGAGACAATAGCAGGTTGTTTCAAATCCTGGCAGATGAAGCCAAATCTAAAAGAATTTAAAGCTTTCCCTAGTGGTATCCTAGGCATCTGGCTTGCCAGGAATGCAGGATTATTAGAGCACAAAGACTCCCCTCTTTCCAATGTGCTACTCAAAGCAAATCAACCTTTTCCAATTACAATTCGCCAAAGTCAGTGTCCATAGATAGCCCTGTCATGAGCCTCTTGATAAATCTAGGGCATGGGGCTATTTTGATAGGGTGGGACAAGGTAATCCTCCTTGTTGTGGGGCAAGTTGAATCATATACCTAAATGATGATCATTATGTTAGAGTCAAGGCATGCCTGGGAATGGGGCACAAATAACTATGCTAGGCTTCTAACTCTAAAACAACTTTTAATCCTATCCACTGAGAACGGGACATCCAAACTTCTATTTTCTGGTGACTTAATGGTGGTCATAAATTGGATAGAAGCAAAAATTTGAAATGGGAAGTTTTTTCTGAAGTCTTTTGAGGAGGCAAATCAAATGAAACCAGTTTAATTACATCTCCTTTTCTCATGTCTACAAAGAGCTTAATGCTAATATTGATAGCCTTTCCAAAAAAAATTTACAGCTTGAGGTTGGAGTTTGGTCAATGCTAGAATCAAAGGATGGACAAGTATCTGAACACACCAAATCAGTCCATTGATTATGCACCCCTTAAGCTGAAAGTGCAGAATTTTCCAAAGGTCTTGGTCCTTTATTGTCTTTTGAAGATTTAGTTTAAAGGGACAATGATTTTGGATGGTCTTGGAATCTAAATGCATGTACAGAATGTATTTTCTTTTCTTCTAGAATGAAAAATACAATTTATTTTCCAATGATTTTGTTGTGGAAACAATCAAGCTAGAATTACAACTCACTGGTCAGATCCTTGGCCATGAATAGCCAAGAAGGAAGGAAGAGTTGAATCGATGGGAGATAGAAGAAGGAAGAGAACTACAAAAGTTGAGTGGGAGGATAATGAGACAAGGTTCTAGAGGTGTACCCAAAGCTGAAGGGAAGAACTGCAACACATGAATCTTTAGGAGCTAAATATTTGAAACTGCTATCACTCTGAGATAGCCCTAACATTGTTTTCCTGTCTTTCCATAATGGATAGAGCACAAATGATTTTTTTGAATTTGTTTTTTTTTCTCCAGTAGCAACTTGTTTTCAATTTTTTTGAATTTGAATTTCGTCAAAGAACTTGTTTTCACCTATACGCTTATCCAAAAAGTGCATCATATATAGAATACTTATATGCATTTCTATGCTGAATCGATCGGCACTGAATCAATAGACTCGATTTATAAACTTTGGTTATTAATTCATCACAATAGGCGGGGAGAATAGCAAAAGAACTTCTATCCAAGTATTCTGGTGTGTGTAGAAGGAGTCTATTTATTATTTGCCTTCGAGGCTTCCCTGCAGTAATCTATCTTGTATTCTCAAAAATTTATATAGTAGAATTACAGAGGGTATTAGGCTTTAGCTAACCCACGGAATTGTTGTTTCAATCATGTTTTGCCCAAATAAACCAAGAAATACCTTTTATGCACAGATCTGTCCTCCATTCTAACCCAGATTTTCCTTTTCCACCCAGAACTTCATATTGCTGCTCTTGTCCAAATTCACACCCAAAACTGCCTGAAGGCCTGTTACATGGAAAGTCTTTAGCTGTGCCCATAAATGAAATTGAAGACTTCTATAGCCCAGATTTAGGAGAAGATGTCTCTTTCTACCCAGGCCAGCTCAGAATTCCCAACTGAACACCCAATGCAAAAAGGTGCATAACACGTATCAAAAGAAGAGCTCAAAGCAATGGTAGAGAGTCTTCAGAACTCAAAATGCCAATGTCCCAATGGTTGCATAGTAAAATTTATTTGGGTTTTTATACTAGCCTAGATCCAGCTTTACTCGGCTCTATCATGCGCCGAGAGGGATCAAATATTTCGAGGTGCAAACCCTGCTTCAACAATTGCTGTCCCTGCAGACTTCATTTTACGGAATGCCTGTTGTTCCATGGGGTATAGAGCGGCTGCTGGAATATATGAAAACGCATTATCATAATCCTCCCGTTTCTATTGTTGAGAATGCTCAGTATAATTCATTAAATTGCAATCTTTACGGCATTTATAGCGAACAACACACGCGAGCTGTTAGGTTAACCCTAAAAAACAATCAATATTTTACTCTGAACAGGATTTGCTCCTGAAAAGATGTCTTCCTCTCTAGAAGAGGCCTTGGCAGATTGGTTTCGAGTGGAGTTTCTCGCTGAATACCTGAAATACCTGAGCGCAGCTATAAGGAATGGATCAGACACTCGAGGATATTTCATATGGACTCTACTCGATGACTTCGAACTCTTGACAGGCTATTCGTGGGGAACTTGTTTATTTTATGTCGATTTCAATGACAATCTCAAGAGGTATCCAAAGAAGTCTGTTGTCTGGTACAAAGCATTTCTTCAAAGAAATGCTTTGTACCAGAAATGCTCGAAATGCTTTGTACTGGAAATGCTCGAAACACCGGGGCAGCATAATAAAGATTTGATGCGTTGAGAATTAATCAGTTCTAATTTGTAAGTTGGAAAACAGGAAAATTTGGTTTTAGAAGAAGTTCGAAAACATAGACGAACCTGCAACGAAAACTTGGGTAGAAAAATATTAATAGACGAACCTAAGATTATTAATTATTAAGCCGACTTGTATATATATAGATATATAAGCCGACTTTTTTATGTGACACGTGTCATCTCCACGTTGAGCACGGAATTACACTTCTACCTCATACCGGGCTGTAGAATGCGCCTCTCGGCGCAATGAGGCTTTTGGATTTTTAAATAGTGACAGGGCTAGAAGGTGGGTAAGTGGATTCTCTGCTGGTGGATAAGTGATGCATATTCATTGCCTATACCCTGACAGTTCTCTAACCTGCCCGAATATGTCCTGCGGAGCCATTGCTACACAAGTCACATCACCAACCAGAACATAACGTACATAACAACATCACATATAAAACAAAGGAACTAACTGTCACTGAATGCGTGAATGGGAGAGTGGGAGAATGCGAATTGGAGTAGTATAAGCGTTAATCAAAACACCTCCAACCAGCCTGAATCCGACAGATCAATTTTGATCGAAATCATTATTTTGAATGTTTAAATCTCAATTTTAATGTTTTGGGTGGCTTTAAAACTAGTCAAGAAAAGTCCAATAAAATTGCAAAAGGATCAAAATAACAATTTTGAATCAAAATATTGACGGGTTTTCAAGAAAATACCACGGAAATGCGGGGCGTTTTAGTTAGCTTTTATCCCACTGGCTAGAAGGTCTGTGATTACATTAAATGACTTTTTGTGGTTGAGTCGACAGGTTTTACACAAGGCATGATTTCTGTAGTTGAGATGACATGTTGCACTATTTATACCGTTGATGTGACACATTGTCCTTACACATGGGTCGGATGCCCTTTTGAATCAATTCAACACTCAAGGCGTGGGCTAGCTATGGAGCAAACCTCCCTCCATCGGACGGAGGAAGAGCAAAGTCATTGACTTTGCTCTTCCTCCGTCCGATGGAGGGAGGTTTGCTCCATAGCTAGCTTATTCCTTCAACATTTCCTTCCTGGGCTCCTTTGATGTCGTTGCCATTGCCTTCCATTTCTCTACTCGCTGTGACTTAGACTAGCCTAGATCCAGCTTTACCCGGCTCTATCATGCGCCGAGAGGGATCAAATATTTCGAGGTGCAAACCCTGCTTCAACAATTGCTGTCCCTGCAGACTTCATTTTACGGAATGCCTGTTGTTCCATGGGGTATAGAGCGGCTGCTGGAATATATGAAAATGCATTATCATAATCCTCCCGTTTCTATTGTTGAGAATGCTCAGTATAATTCATTAAATTGCAATCTTTACGGCATTTATAGCGAACAACACACGCGAGCTGTTAGGTTAACCCTAAAAAACAATCAATATTTTACTCTGAACAGGATTTGCTCCTGAAAAGATGTCTTCCTCTCTAGAAGAGGCCTTGGAAGATTGGTTTCGAGTGGAGTTTCTCGCTGAATACCTGAAATACCTGAGCGCAGCTATAAGGAATGGATCAGACACTCGAGGATATTTCATATGGACTCTACTCGATGACTTCGAACTCTTGACAGGCTATTCGTGGGGAACTGGTTTATTTTATGTCGATTTCAATGACAATCTCAAGAGGCATCCAAAGAAGTCTGCTGTCTGGTACAAAGCATTTCTTCAAAATGCTTTGTACCAGAAATGCTCGAAATGCTTTGTACCAGAAATGCTCGAAACACCGGGGTAGCATAATAAAGATTTGATGCGCTGAGAATTAATCAGTTCTAATTTGTAAGTTGGAAAACAGGAAAATTTGGTTTTAGAAGGAGTTCGAAAACATAGACGAACTTGCAACGAAAACCTGGGTAGAAAAATATTAATAGACGAACCTAAGATTATTAATTATTAAGCCGACTTGTATATATATAGATATATAAGCCGACTTTTTTATGTCACACGTGTCATCTCCACGTTGAGCACGGAATTACACTTCTACCTCATACCGGGCTGTAGAATGCGCCTCTCGGCGCAATGATTTAATGAAGGAATACAAATTGAGACTAATGAAAGAATTCTAAATTTTCTGGTAAAGCAAATCCATGATGCAATCAAGGTGGAGGGTTCACATTCAACCAAAGGAAACAAAATGTCTGCTATGGTTCTCAAGCTAGATTTGTCTAAAGGCTTTGATAAGGTAAGTTGGTAGTATCTGAGGTTAATGCTAATCCTATTGGGATGATAAGCTTGGAACTGATTCAGGTCTGCCACTTGGCGTTTAGAAGGCAAGTTGAGCTTTCAGCACGTCGTGAATCACTTATGTGTGAGGGAAGGAGAGTACCATATAGTCAACATACATTACTTTTTTGTAAAATATACATGTGAATAGCTTGACCTTATAAATGTATACATATTTGCTAGCATGGCTGGTGGGTTTCATCAAAGGAGGGACAGTTGGAGTCACAAAAGTAATGACCTACTCTCTTCGATCACCTCACGCAGGGTTCTAGCTCCCAGCTCGGGCGGTTTCCGGTCAAAAGCTCTCACTAACCCTTCTGTGGCTGAGGAAGTTACTTGCAGGGTTGTTCAAGTGTGAGCTAGAGGCTACAATAGTTCACTGTGACAATTAGAGTGGCATTAGGCTATCTGAGAATCCAGTGTTCCATGACCGGAGCAAACACATAGACATCAGATACCACTTCTTGAGAGATTGTGTTCAGAGGGGAACCATTCGGTTGGAGTACATACAGATAGATGAGTAAGTGGCAGACATTTTTACCAAGGCACTTTGCAAACAGAGTTTTGTGAAGTTCAGAGATAAGTTAGGGTTGCTATCGAATCCCTTCCTCGTTGAGAGGGAGTGCTAAACTAGTAGCAACAAGGAAGGTCTTCCTGCATGCATGTGTTTTTGCATGCATAAGACTTAAATTAAGAAACTAGTTGTATTTAATTTACTTTTCCTAAGTTTACTTTGGAAAATAAATTAAAGTGATCTAAATTAACTTTAGTGAACCACTAGTTAAAGTGAAAGTGAAATTAGGGTTTTTGCTTTACCACTAGTTAAAGTGAAAGTGAAATTAGGGTTTTCGCTTTACCTAAAGTTATAAAAGAGAGATCAATTGGTGGAGAGAACACACACACTTGTATTCCGACAGAGACAGGATACAGATAGGGAGAGAAAGTCAGATAGAGAATTTAGCTGAGAAGACGGAGGAGCAAGCAGCAGGATCATCGAGCTTCATACAGTTGGGCCGCACACTCACACAGGAGGGTGTTGAGGTTTAGCTGGGATTTGCCCAGTGATTCTGTTGGGTGCTGCATTCGCCAGGTTTGGGTGAATTTGCAGTGATTGTAAAAGTTCCATATTTTCTCATAATAAAATCTATATCTGACTGCTGCACCGGTTTTCCCATATTGGGTTTTTCCGGGGGTTTCCATACCCAAAATAATAGTGTCATTATTGTGATGTGATGTTGTGATTTATTTCCCAGTTTTATATTCCGTTGCATACTGTAAAAGATATTCATGTGTGGTTATTAGTTGATATTTTGAATGCACTGTTTAGCCCTAGTTGAATATTAAAGGAAAATTTACATGCTATCAGAGCTCTGGTGAGCTAAAGCTGAGAGATTTGCAGTAGCAGTGATAGATGAGGGGCAGATCTATAGGAAGATACAAACCTAGACTTCCAAATCTAGGGTTTGACAGGTACACTTCACTATGGTCGTGCAATTGAGAGTTGAGGATAGACTCCAAGGTGCTCAGAACTTTCCTACATTGAAAGAAAGGATCACAAGGATCTTGGACATCAGTGATGCAGAGGAGCACATTGACTCCACGAAGGTTGCACCCACAGATCCGATAGATCTAGCAGCTTGGAAGAAGATTGATTCTAGAGCCATGTTGATTGTCATGGATGGAGTGAAGGACCATATAGTCCCTCACCTTTCTAGTAAGAAGACCACATTAGAAATGTGGAAGGCTTTGGAGAATCTGTACCAGAGCAAGAACGAGAACCGGAGGATGGTGTTGCAAGAGAGGATGCACAGCACCAAGATGACCAAGGGAGAAAGAGTGGTGCCTTATCTCACAAGGCTCACACAGATTAGGGATGAGCTTGGAGTTGTTGGCTCAAAGACAGATGATGAGGAGCTAGTTTGGATAGCCCTCAATGGCTTCTTCTCTAAGACATGGGACACCTTTGTCAAAGGTGTTGTGGCTAGGGAGAAGCTCCCTGATTGGGAGAGACTATGGGATGACTTTGTGCAGGAGGAGACCTGCATGGGTCAAGGATCAGGCTCATCCAGCAGTGCCCCACAGATTGTGGATGAGGAGGCTCTAGCCCTTACAGGGAAGAGCAAGGGGAAGGCAAAGAGGAAGAAGGATGGTAAGAAGAACCTTGACGTGTCAAAGGTCAAGTGTTTTATTTGCCACAAGCAGGAACACTTTTCCTCCCAGTGCCCAGACAGGAAGAAGAGGAGTAACACTCAGATGGCTGGATCTGCAGAGGTGGATGAGTTCAGCAGGAACTTCGATGAGGAGTTTTGCTTGATAGCTTGCATGGCAAGCACCTCAGGGAGCAGCATATGGTACATTGACAATGGAGCATCTAGTCACATGATTGGACAAAAGAGATTCTTCAGAGACTTACAGGAGGGTGGAATAAGGATCCAGGTTGAGCTGGGTGATGATGCGTGGTATCAGGCGCAGGAAGTTGGCACTGTTTCATTTGAGAGGGAGTCTGGAAAACCCCTCAGTTTCGCTGATGTGTTATATGTTCCAGGACTGACCAAGAACCTTATATCAGTATCCACTCTAGAGGACAAGGGATATCAGGTGAAGTTCCGTGACCATAGAGTGTATATCAGGCCCAAGGGGTCCGATAGGAGCTTGGATCGAGTGATTGGTAGAAGGAGTGAAAAAGTGTACAGATTACACTTTGAGCCTGCAAAGGCTCTAGTCAGCAGCAGAAGCAGTCAGGGTGAGTTGTGGCATAGGAGGATGGCACACTTACACCATGGAGCACTGAAGCATTTGAGACAGGCAGTCATTGGAGTTCCTCAGGTACAAGAGGAAAAGCATAACCACTGTAAGGGTTGTGCTTTGGGGAAGAACATCAGGAAGCCTTTCCCATAGAGTGAGCACAAGTCTAAGGAGCCCTTGGACTTAGTGCATTCGGATGTATGAAGACCTATGAGTGTCCATTCGTTTAGTGCTTACAGTTACTGCGTAACCTTCATTGATGACTATTCCAGGAAAACCTGGATCTATATTCTGAAGGCCAAGTCCTCTAGAGGTCTTTGAGAGGTTCCGAGAGTTCAAGACTCTTGTGGAGAACCAAACAGGAAAGAAGATTTGGGTGTTGAGGACAGACAACGGGGGTGAGTACACTTCCAATGAGTTCATGGAGTATTGTTTGACTGAGGGGATCAAGAAGGAGCACAATGTGCCCCATACCCCATAGCGGAATGGAGTTGCAGAGCGGAAGAATAAGACTATGGTTGGAGCAGCCAAGGCCATGCTATTTGATTAGGGATTACATCTATTCCTCTGGGCCGAGGCATACAGGACTACAGTATACATTCAGAACAGATGTCCCCACATAGCCTTGGGGAGGAAGACACCGGAGGAGGTCTTCACAGGCACTAGGCCAGATGTGAGTCACATTCGCATATTTGGCAGTGTCTGCTATTGTCATGTTCATGCTGATAATAGGAAGAAGCTGGACCCTTTTGGAGAGAAGGGGTTACTTGTTGGTTACAACGAGATTTCGAAGGGATATAGAGTTTACATTCCTGCTCGCAGGAGGATCATTGTGAGCAGGGATTTCCAATTCGATGAGGACAGGAGATCTTTGGACTTACCAGTAGAGCAGCAGCCAGCACAGGAGTTGAGACTCAAGTTGGAGGAGCCAGATGCACAGGTATAGGTACAGCCACAGAGCACAGGTTCTAGTGGTCAGAGGGAGTCAGGTGGACATGATCCTTCAGTCATTGACTTGAAGGATGAGTTGCAGCAGGAGATGGATATCCAGCAGCCGCAACAGGTTGACACTAGGCCACGCCTTGAGTGGTTTAGATCCACAGTGCAGGATTCCAGGCAGGTAGATTCTCCACAGACATCTTTTAGGCGGAGTGTACCACCAGAGAGGCTTAGTTATATGGCACTGATGACAGAGTTGATTAACTTTGAACCTTCCAGCTTCGGGGAGGCTGCACAACATGATGCGTGGCAGGAAGCTATGGTTGAGGAGTATGACTCCATTATGAAAAAACAGGTATGGGAGGTTGTGCCTAGGCCACAAGGGAAAAAGGTGATGGGATCCAAATGGATCTACAAGGTGAAGCATGCAGCAGACGAAAGCGTGGAGAAGTACAAGGCGCGCTTCGTGGCAAAGGGGTTTTCATAGAAGGAGGCTATTGATTATGAGGAGACCTTCGCCCCTACTGCCAGGTATTCTTCCATTCAGACCATTATCTCACTAGTAGCTAAGATGGGTTGGCGTGTCCATCAAATGGATGTCAAGACTGCCTTCCTCAATGAAATGATAGAGGAGGAGGTGTATATTGAGCAGCCAGAGAGGTTTGATATGGAGAACAGGGAGATGCATGTATGCAGACTGCATTGAGCTCTGTATGGGCTTAGGCAGGCACCTCGAGCATGGTACTCGAGGATTGACAGCTATCTACGGGAGATGGGATTTCAGCGGAGTGAGGCTGACCACAACCTGTACTTCTTGATAGGTGAGGTGCCTCTCATACTGGTCTTATATGTGGATGATCTCTTTTTGACAGGAGATGAGAGGCTGATTGGAGACTGTAATTCCAACCTTGCAGTAGAGTTTGAGATGAAAGACCTTGGGCTGATGCATTACTTTTTGGGCTTGGAGGTTTGGCAGAAAGATGGATGCTTCTTCATCGGACAGCGGAAGTTTGCAGTAGAGATCCTGAAGAGATTCAAGATGGAGGACTGTAAGCCTATGGCGATACCTCTACTTTCCAACTGGAGGAAGATTGATGCATCAGGGTTAGACAGATTTGATCCTACCTTGTATCGTCAGCTTGTCGGATCGCTTATGTATATGGTCAACATTCGAGACATCAGCTTTGCTGTCAACTCTTTGAGTCAGTTCATGGTGGACCCTCGGAGAGTGCATTGAGCGGCTACGAAGCACATACTTCACTACATCAGAGGTACAGTGGAGTATGGATTGGTTTATGAGCGCAGGTGGAGTCTATAGTTAGCAAGTTTCACAGATGCTAATTGGGTAGGATGTGTAGAGGACCGGAAGAGTACTTCAAGTTGTTGTTTCAGCATTGGATCAGGGGTTGTCTCTTGGTTCAGCAGGAAGCAGAAGTCAGTTCCATTGAGCTCGGCAGAGGCTGAGTACATGGCAGCCAGCATGGCTGCTTGTGAGGGTATGTGGCTGAGGAAGTTACTTGCAGGGTTGTTTGAGTGTGACCTAGAGGCTACAGTAGTTCGCTATGACAATCAGAGTGGCATCAAGCTACCTGAGAATCCAGTGTTCCATGACCAGAGCAAACACATAGACATCAGATACCACTTCTTGAGAGATTGTGTTCAGAGGGGAACCATTCAGTTGGAGTACATACAGACAGATGAGCAGGTGGCGGACATTTTCACCAAGGCACTTTGCAGACAGAGTTTTGTGAAGTTCAGGGATAAGTTAGGGTTGCTACCGAATCCCTTCCTCGTTGAGAGGGAGTGTTAAACTAGTAGCAACAAGGAAGGTCTTCCTGCATGCATGTGTTCTGTTATCCAACTTTTTGTACCATAAGTTGGGTTACCTGAGGAGCCACCAGTTGACAGACTTGTTCAAAGTCTGATTCCAGCGTATCAGTTGATCCGTCTGCTTGTCTAGCCAATATTGGCTAGTCACATTTTTATTTGAATAATTTTGACCATGGCCCCGTGGGGTTTGTAATAAAATGTGCTAGTAGGATATTTTTGAGTGGTTCGGTCTCCTGAGACGTAGAATCTCAAATAAGGCATTCCAGGGAGTTTTTGCCCCTGACAATTATGCTTTGCCTTCAGCCGAGTATAATTGACGAGGTTTTCTCCCGCTTCCTCCAAAGCTGGAATGCCCGATGTTGAATTCTGGGCCTTGGGGGGTTATTAGAGCCCAACTGAGTGTTATAAGCCTACTAGACATTATTTAGATAGATCATGGTCATGTCCTAAGTCATCTGGACACATAAAAAAATTTCGAAAAAATCTTTTTCGAACAGTGAAAAATTATTTTTTATAATTTTATAATTTTTAATTACTTTTCCTAAGTTTTTTGGGTTAATTTTTCCATAAATTAAATGGAAAAAACCCGTTCGTGATCCGGACTCAGAATTCAGTGATTGAAGGCTCTAACCTTAAGCCAAAAATCATTCTTGATCATCTAGCTAGTCAGAACCAACTTTCAAATCAGCAATCGGACACATAATGCCTTTTTACTCAAAAAAGTTAGTTTTGAGTAAAAAAATGATTTTTAGTAAAAAAATGATTTTTATTAAAAAAAATTGATTATTTTGGAGATAACTAAAACTCTCCAAATTAATCCAAATTCAATAAAATAAAAGGCTAAATGACATCTCATGGAACACTTATGATGATTGGAGTTATCATAACTCAGCTTCAGTCATCATTAAGAGAGCAATTAATTTATTATCAGTTATCAAACATGTCATCTCCAGCTAAAGATGAGATGGAGAGCTCTCATTGGTCCGGTGATTTGATAGAGGTGAAGATCGAAGCTTACACCATCAGTGGGCTTCCCAAACCTAGCTCAGGCTCCTGCCAGACCTAAAGGATGAGCTTACCTACATCCAAACTCACACATGTGGCCTCATCCATGGCTTGTTTTCAGTGCTCAAGTTTGGAGTGGGGGCGCCTTGCCTGGGTGGAGGCCTCCCCTCACTCCCAGTTCTCCAGTTTAGGTCTGGGCTCTTTGTTAGGTGGCTAAGCTGGTTAGGGTTGGCTTTTTGGTTTTAGGGTTTTAGCACTCTCTCATTTGTTAAAAAGAGGCTCTTTCAGCTCTATTATCATGGACTTTTGGGCATAGAAGCTCTCCAAAAATTGTAATCATTATATTATTGAATAAAGCTTTTCGACTTTGGAGGTCTACAGGATTGTCTCTTCATTGGTGGATGTGTTGTATGAGGTGATCTCTTTCCATGCTTTCAATTTGTTATTTATGTGTTGAATCAAACAACTAGCTTTAGAAGTCTATTATTAGAACATAAGATTTACCATTTGCTGCTGTCAAGTTGGTTTATTATGCAAAGTTTATCATAATCTAGATGGGTACAAATATTCAGTTATATGAAGTATTGATCTTGATTTGCATATTCCTAGCATACTAGATTTTATTGTTTGATCTCACTGGGTATCAAGTTGGATTGTCTTTACAGATCTCGCCATTTGGAGAAGGATGCGAGCTTAGCTGCATCAAACTCATCTCCATCATCATAAGAACCTTCTAACATTGTTGACTTTCAGGACCTACAGAGAGTTTGGCTTTTTCCAAGAGGAAAAAACAAGGAGATATTCCTCCAAAGTTCCATCTCAAAGTCTTTCATAAATTCTTCTTTAAAATTCTTTTGGTTACCGGTTACTTAGGAAGCCCTAGGTTACTTCTTTCCATCCTTTGGCTTCCCTTTCTTTGCCTTGTTTGGCTCGCCTTTCCTCCTTCCTTTTCGCTGCCCTCTTTTTCCTCTTTGTGGACAGCCCTCTTTTGACTTTTCGCTGCCCTCTTTTCACTCAGCTTTGCAACCCCTCTTTCTTCTCTTTGGACAGCCCTCGTTTTACCTAGTTTTCACCCCTTTTTTCATGCTTTGGACAGCCCTCTTTTTCCTCCTTGTGGACAACCCTCTTTTGACTGTTCGTTGCCCTTTTTTTTACTGTTTTACAGCCCTCTTTTTCCTCCTTGTGGACAGCCCTCTTTTGACTGTTCGTTGCCCTTTTTTTTACTGTTTTACAGCCCTATTTTTGCCTTTGGACAGTCCTCTTTTTCACATTTAAGACAGCCCTCTTTTTCACCTTTTCTCTCTCCCTTTTCTTGGTTTTTCTTCCCCTCCGCTTCCTTTTATTTCAGCCTTCTTTTGTCTTGTTCTTTTGTTTTCATTCAA